>JAVKPL010005594.1:0-10634 GCA_032173675.1 Gastrolobium villosum
CTCATCAAGGGTCTTATAACCTTATACTTTACCCTAAGGTATCCAATATTAAATATAAACACTCATATTCAAATTTTCACAATTTCATCGGGGTTCCAATTCCCCACCATGTCAAAGTTATAGCACTAATTCCACATATACTCGATTTTTCTAACTCCCATACACTTAGGAAGACCACCAACATCATCGTATTAATATCAACTCAATTCAACCATTTACTAACCATAAAACCACACATTCAACTATAGTAGCATCCTACCCAAAACGGTTAAACATCTTATCCCAATTTCATTCTCACTAAGTCCTCATTGACAGTATCACAATTTATTCTCACTACGTCCTCAATTATACCAATTTCACTTATAACATCTCATTCGTGGAGCAGTCCTCAATTAGCCTAAGGACCGGCAAGGGTTGTCACTTGACCACACATTGAACACCTATCCATCACATGTGGCAGTCAATAAGAGTCTACGTACTATACAGCACCCAACCACCTCAGAGCCTAAAGACTCTGATACCATAAAATGTAACAGCCCGTTACGTACCGGTATTGTTAACATGTGATTACGAAGGCATCTTACAATCACAGCATTTCCATCTTTTACAACATTTAAAAGCACTGTGATCATAACTCAAAACTTATTGCGGAATGATTAATACCAAAGCCTAATACCACACACTCTTTTGTTTAGAGGTTGCCAAGTGACTCCCATAAACCAACAAGGCAAAAACTCGTTCTATCCATTTTTATCACTAAATGTCTTAACCCTCTCATTTACTCCAACAAATTTTAAACATATCAAATGCTTCTCATTTATTAGCATGTTTTAGATTTCTTCGTTAGCTACGCGTGGTTTCAAACCGCGCACAATTTGGAGCTCTGTAGCTCAAGTTATGCCAATTTTACTAACTCATTTTTTTTTTCGCACGACAGGGCGCTTAAGCCCCCATTGGGCGCTTAAGCCCCCAACTTGGGCGCTTAAGCCCCCATTTGGGCGCTTAAGCCCCCAGCGACAGAGGGTTTTTCCCACTCACAGGTGCATCAGGGCGCTTAAGCCCCATTTGGGCGCTTAAGCCCCCTCAGACAGCTTCCTGCACTTGTGCAGGAACCACTCCAGGGCTGAGTTCCCGACCTTCTACCGCCCCATTTCTAACTCCGATTAACCCCAAATTTTGACATGACATAGAGGGTAACTCCACCTTCAAAATGGTGTAAGACCCAATCCTATTGGACCACAGTGGAGGGAGATACGTTCTCCCAAAGTTTGCTAAAAACATGCCAATTCCCCGAAAATTGGCCAGAGTTCCCTTTGTTTTTACAACAATCCCCAATCTTGCTAATGCAACCTAAAACACATATAGGTATATAAATTCACATGGGTGGCACACACAAGGACCAACAACGCCTTGGGGCACTTACAACCCATCACAGTCCACTTACAGATATGATATTCAATGTGTTTCAATCAACAAAGTTCCATTTCATGCTTTTATTAGTCATACCATTAATCAATTCATAAATTAGGCTTAGAGCCCTTTACATTACATTTACATGCTTCCAATACATCATAGGTGGCTATGGACAGATTCCATGCTCACACAGAATATACATATACATCAAAGTACAGTTATACATGTACAAATGCATGACATTTTCAACATGCACAAGTTCATGGCCTCAATTCAAAACATAAATTCTTATACTAAGTGTATCCAACTGAATCCTCTAACATGTGATGCCTTCCATATGCACCTCATGCTCCACTCTTCCAGGCTCAACCTAACCTGAAATGATGCCCCAAACACGGGGTGAGATATATAAATATATCTCAGTAAACCAAGGGCCCTGGAGGTTTCTCCACCCCATGGCTCACTCAATGTGCAAATATAACATCATATAATATGCAAGCAATGCAATATCACCCACCAACTGGAGACAACCCGAGAACATCCACTCATGGATTCATGTTCAAGGACTCCATCATATAACTCCCGAGACAATCCTGGCGCCTCTCCCATGGTTGAGAAGACTCCATGGCAATACCCAACCGGAACTCCTCATGAGCCCTATCCGGCGGACGTCCCCCGCTTGGATCATCCTGATGTCGCTCCCAGAGTCAACACCATGGCATTCCAACTGGCATTCTCCCGTAGGATGAACCCAGCGGATGTCCAAACCAACACACGTCAACTGGCCAGTGACCAAACAATTTTTCACAAAATCAAGCAATATGCATACAAGCACACAATCACACAATGTCATAACCACATAATCCAACCACAACCATCCACTAGGTGTGGTGGAGCACACAAGGGCTAAACCCCAGTTCCAAAGGTTACCTCAACACCGAGCCCATGCTCCACACGTAAGCTCCAAGCTTACCCGCTTCCAAAGCGTCCAAGAGAGGCAACCTATATGATCAACAACATGATCATAAATACAGTTCCAATGTAAACCATTCACTTACACAATTAATCATCATTTAATCACTTAGGCCAAAGGCTATTCTTCCATATCATTTTACTTCAATCTCCTTTATAGATTAATTTACCAATTACACCATACATCACACATTCTTTCTTCTCATTCCACTATATCACACTATACCATTATCCAATTAACATCATTTTATATCATACCACATCAAATTCACAACCTTTACATCATTTTTCCTCCAAACCCTTCTATGGTTCGAATTCCTCAAGGTTGGTTCTACAAGGTTTTCAATTCCATTTTAACACACACACTAATCATATCATCATGTTATCACTCTATACCAATGGTCCATCATTCAATTATTCAATTACACCACATACCAATTTTCATGAAAATTCCACAAATTTTCCTAAGTTAAAAACCCAACTTTTTCACCAAAATTTATCATAGCATTTCTAGCTTACAAGCATGATTCTAAGGCCTTTTCATCTAATAGCATTTTTCCATTTGAGCCCTCTAACTACACAAATCATCCCTCACAACTTCAACAAAAAAACCCATTTTTATACATTCATGAAACTCAAAGGAAATCAAGAATTCTTACCACCAATAGCTTGCAAATGTTCCTAGGAGTGATAATCAAGCCTCCTCCCAAGCCAAAGCACCACCAATGGCCCCAAAACTCCACAAATTCGCACAATGGGGTGGAAAAACGATCTCATTATACACTCACTTTCATGACTCTCTCAAGAAGGGAAATATACTCACAAGATGATGCTTAACAACTTTGGTGTTGGAACTTTATTGATTTGGTGGCTCAAAAGTGTGGAAAAGGGCAAGAAAGTTTCTTGCCCTTGCCTTCCATGGAGGAAAGCACGTGGAGAAGAAGAAGAAAGAAAAAGAAAGAAACGAGCGAGCGAGACAAGAGAGGGAGCGTGAGGGGGAGGGGAAAAGTAAGTGAGTTTGGTTTCGGCGGGTCCCACACGCGATTTAACTTCAATCCCTCACCCAATTCCGATCATAAATTCAAAACCTACATATTTTTCTGGTTCATGACATACTTTTATTTCCTCAAAATACTCATAAAAATTTCACTCCTATCGGTACAATTATACCGCAGTATTTTTACACCGGGAAAATCACTATTCATCAAAATTTTCAAAACTTGCCTATCCACTCAATTTTTCATCCTGATTCCATTTCCAGCATTATTTTTGTCATATTAAATCTCTAACTCCATTTTTCATGCCTCGGTTCACGTTCTTGGCAAATTACCATTTTGCCCTTTTAGCCCATTTTGGCCCTAATTCTCGGATTTTCACTAATCCTTCCCTCTTAAACCCATATTTTATCACATAAATTCACATTTAATTTTCTGAGGTGTTATAGGGAAGAAGACCACCAACGAAGAACAGAAGAAGACGACCACCTGGAGCAAAAATTTCTGAATAATAAAATACTTTCTATTCATTCATATTTTTCCGCTTCGATTGAGGAGTATTTATACACAAATTATATGTGAAACCTCCTAACACTTTCCTGAAAAAACTATCCGTTACAAACATTAATACAATAAAACTTCCTATATGTTACAAACATTAATACAATAAAACTTCCTATTTGTTACAAACAGTATTTAATTCCTATCTGTTACAAACATTAATACATTTACAATAACTAGTGAATTACCCGTGCGATGCCCGGGGGAAAAAGAACAAAATATTTATCGTACGCCGTAGTTGGTTAATCGCATTACAAACCTTATACTTACAAAAACCTGTGTTGTTATCTTATTCTACATTTTAGGTGGAAAAAATTACAGTATTGACACAGAACTTTACAAATATCAACCATAAATAAAAATTTGTTATCCGGAGCCATCAATATTATGCAAATCAAATATAGTTATCTACTCGATGAGTTATGTAAAAAATAAATACGCCATAGTAGACTATGTTAAAATGAGGATGACTAAAGAAAGAAAAATGCATACAACTTATTGTTAACTATAACAGCCACTAATAAAATTAAGGTAAAAAACAGACCAAGCAAATATGGAATTAAAAGATCAGCTTATACCTATAATAAGAAAACGCTATTAATTCAGTGTCATTCTGTAACAATCATTGGAGGGATGAGTTCAACACATATCAAACACGTGATTTTCTATGTTTATGCATTACCAGGGACATCCTTTTCTACCATCATATTTATGCCTAGGATACAAAATGCAAATTCTCATTAAATAAATTACGCTAATATGTTAACACTCAAAAGTAATAATCTTAGCAAAAAAAAAATGGGTTTTTTTTTAGAACCTAAAAAACGTTGTCTGAAAGGGATTTGAAAGCAAATTAACCAAATGGTCATGTATAGGTCATATTTTTTTGCTTACATTGGAAAAAATGTGTCTAAATAACATCAAATCAATACACATGTTTAAGACTTGTAACAATATAAAGAACCCACAATGATAAATTTTTAAAAAACAACAACATAGATTTGGGTCCACCAAAGACTTAAAGAATGAGGTGATAATAGTTTCGTTGCTTCAAACACTTGAGACTTGATATCTTGGCTCATTACATGACTACAAATTATTTTTTTTAAGTTGACCTTAAATAACACAAATTTTTCATTAAGAACGTTAAGTTTTCTTGGATAATGTTCCAAATCAGCACCCAACACAAAAAACTCCTTCAAAATTAAGTATAACTCGTGCGATGCACGGGGAAAAAAGAAATCTGTTTGTCTGTCTTGTAAAAGTTAATGCAAATCTTAAAAATATATCTATGTATTTTATTTAAATCAATATTCTTAGCTACCTAACTCCAACTTTTTGTACATATAGATTTGGCAAATTTATGTGTTATTATGTTTAATTAAAAAAAGAAAAGCAGAATTTTAATTTAATTACAAAAAAATATAGGTGGGCCAGTCCTCCGAACCGACTCCACTTTGCAACCTCTAATTATCAGCATTATATACCAGCATGTAATAAATTTTTATATTTATCCACACGAAAAAGTTCTTATATTTGCTTCTAAGTTTTTATATTTTATCTTAGAGATGGACTTTCATTTATTACAATCAGATTTAAAAAATAATAATAAATAACTATTTTTGCAAGAATTTGCGTCGTTTGTATTTGGAATTTTACAAATTTATATTTACAAAAATTAAAATCAGATTTATGAATTTAATTATAAAAGAAGAATAATAAAATTTTAATTTAATTATAAAAATACTTGGTAGGCCGGCCCTCCGGGCCGAGACTTGTTTGCCACCTATAACTATTAGCATGTAATAGGTTTTTATATTTATTCACAAAAAAGGCTCTTATAATTGCGTCTAGGATTTTATATTTTATCTCAGAGATGAACTTTCATTTATTACAATTAGATTTACAAAATAATAATAATTAATTAATTTTTTGTAAGGATTTGTGTAGTTAGTATTTGGAATTTTATAAATTTGTATTTACAAAAATTGAAAATCTGATTTAGGAATTTAATTATAAAAGAAGAATAGTGGAATTTTAATTTAATTATTAAAACGTGTTGGCAGGCGAGGCGGGGAGGCCCTCTAGGCCAAGCCCAGTTTGCAACCTTTAACCATCAGCATTTTATGTAAACAATTAATTTTTTGCAAAGATTTGTTTTATTAGTATTTTGAAATTTACGAATTTATATTTTCAAAAATTAAAATTAGATTTAGGAATTTAATTATAAAAGAAGAATGATGAAATTTTAATTTACTTATAAAAATATGTTGGTGGGCCGGCCCTCCAGGCCGAGCCCAGTTTGCCGCCTCTAACAATTAGCATGTAATAGGTTTTTATGTTTATCCACACAAAAAAGGCTCTTATAGTTGCGTCTAGATTTTTATATTTTATCTTATAGATGAACTTTCATTTATTACAATTAGATTTACAAAATAATAAAAAAATTGCCAGGATTTGTGTCGTTAATATTTGGAATTTTATAAATTTATATTTACAAAAATTAAAATATGAATTAGTAATTTAATTATAAAAATGTGTTGGCAGGCGGGGCGCGTAGGCCCTTTGGGCCAAGCCCAGTTTGCAACCTTTAACCATCAGCATTTTATGTAAATCATTATTTTTTTGCAAAGATTTGTGTCATTAGTATTTTGAATTTTACAAATTTATATTTATAAAAATTAAAATCAGATTTAGGAATTTAATTATATAAGAAGAAGATTAAATTTTAATTTACTTATAAAAATGTGTTGGTGGGGCCGGCCCTCCGGGCCGAGCCCAGTTGATTACTTAATCAATAATCATAAAATATCGCCTGTATGTAAATTGCAAGGACAACTAACTGAAATACCTCGTTACATAAATAAAGTGAGTATCTAAGTCACGGGACTACAACACATAGCCCGGACAATATCCTGATACATTATTACAACTGAAGCCTAAAAGCATAAAGTCAAGCTAATGCAGCGTGGACAATCCCCATGCTCGCCAAAATAAGGCAACAAAGCCCAACAGCAGTCTCAACAGCAACAACAATATAATAACTGAAGCTAAAAGCATAAATGCAGTAAACAGGATCCAGCATCCACTCATACAACATATATCAGCATAAGCAGCACAAAACATGTATCAACTAAGCTCTGGCCTCCTGCCACCCGAGGTCTCAACCCCTGGGTTACCTGAACCTGAAATAAGCGTCCCTAAACGTGGGGTGAGATCTCTAAACAAGAAATCTTAGTAAGACAAGGGGTCCTCAAGGATCTTCCACCCCAAGCTCACTTACATGTGCAATATAAGTTCCAAAAGCAGTTTAACAATATCAGTTCCAAAACTATGCAGTGCAACAGATATTCATGCCATGTGTTTTACCACTATTCTACTAGCCAGAGAAATGCAGGAATACGTCTATTACCTACAGTTAGTACAAGGAACATCGCTTGCACCTCACCCACAGCCTCACCATCTTGTATGGCGCTACATACTCAGACTTACAGTATAGGCGGAACACCACATGCATATCATAAGGCACTCGCATATAACAGCTCAGCAGCATTTATCAAAATAATACATGAAAATAACATCATGCATATAAACCATCTCCCCATGGGACATAGTGGAACCAATAATCGAAAAGCCGAGGACACGAAAGCTTACCTTGCAAGCTAACTATCTAATGCCAAGAGTCCACACAACTCAAGGTCCACACACAGCAGAATCACAATCTGATTTAGACCAATAATTATATCAACAACATTGCTCATAAGCATAAACATAAAGACTACATTTTTCCTTTATGTTTTACGTCTTAAGGCTTTCCACAAAGCCACAAGCCCTTAATTACATCGGTTCTTACTTATATAATTATTACAGAAGCACCACTTCCTCAAACTAGGGTCCACAAACCCCCAATAGTCTTTTGTATGAATAGTGCAGCTACTGTTCTTTGAAATCCCAAAATATCTGGATATATATCGGGGTCATATCCGAATATGCCATATCCGAATTGTAACATCCCGAGCGCTGACAAGGGCGGGGAGTGATCGCCGGTGCAAAAGTGCATGGACAAGGAGCGGCTCCTGACAGGCTTCCAGCGAAGGGTTACATGAATGGATGAATCGAATCGACACCCGAAAGAAAGGGATTCCAAAGACTGTGCAGGTATGAGACTGCACAGTTTGAGATAGCTTATAAGAATTAATTGGTACTACCTATACTAACAAGATGCATCTTCTTTTCGGTAGCCCGGAACGGAAGAACTCCACAGTTAAGCGTGCTTGACTTGGAGCAATTCTGGGATGGGTGACCTGGGAAGTTTTCCCAGGAAGTGTGCGAGTGAGGAAAAAGCACACTGAAAAATCTCGTGTTATTATGTGCGGATAGTCATTGATTCTTGAAGCGGCCGGGCGTTACAAGTGGTATCAGAGCAGGGCCTCTCTTCCAGTACGGTGTGGTTTGAGGACGAACCAGGCGGAAGCTGGTGGACATGTAACATCCCGAGCGCTGACGAGGGCAGGGAGTGATCGCCAGTGCGAAAGGGCATGGACAAGGAGCGGCTCCTAACAGGCTTCCAGCGGGGGGTTACATGAATGGATGAATCGAATCGACACCCGAAAGTGAGGGATTCCAAAGACTGTGCAGTGTGAGACTGCACAGTTTGGGATAGCTTATAAGAATTAATTGGTACTACCTATACTAACAAGATGCATCTTCTTTTCGGTAGCCCGGAACGGGAGAACTCCACAGTTAAACGTGCTTGACTTGGAGCAATTCTGGGATGGGTGACCTCCTGAGAAGTTTTCCCAGGTAGTGTGCAAGTGAGGAAAAAGCACACTGAAAAGTCTCGTGTTAGTATGTGGGGATAGTCATTGATTCTTGAAGTGGTCGGGCGTTACACGGATATCCAGAACCCCATATCCGGATATCAATATCTGGATATCATATCCGAATATTTCGCGACATAATGCAGTTCTGCATTTTCGCAAAGATATCATCCAAAGGTTCATCTTTTAACTCAAAGAAAAGTTAAAGCATGCATTTTTACTTTGTTCAAGGTTGATATACAGATTATATACTTGTTGCAATAGTATTCATTTAAATTCTGAATTCAAATGAAAGAGTAGTTGAGAGAATCTTAATCCAATCTCTATTTGATTATTCCGTTAAATAATTTTAAATTATTCTCAACAACCTAAACTCATAGAATTTAAAATTCAAATTCAAATTTCAAATTCCAATTTGAAATTAAAACTCAAATATAAATTCAATATTATCTCAGTTCGTAATTCGAATTCGAAATTCAAATTCAAATTTCAAATTTGCCCAAACCCTTATTTTGGTAAGTCAACTCTTTGACTTACTAGTATTCATGCCCCAAGGCCTCTTTGGCCTACCATCATATTTGGGCCCATTAGTGGAGAAAACTCTTTCACCACTAATGCCCCAAAAGGGCGCATGGATCAAGTGGGCTTGGAGTCCCTACTCCAACCCAACTTGATTCATAATCTCGACAAAGCCCAATAACTCATTATTTGTCAAAACTTGCTATAACTTGCAATAAGGAATAACCTTTGTGTGTGACCCATTAGGCTCAATTAGTTACTGACATAAATAAACTTGAACCAGTTAAACTCCTTTAAAAGGCCCAATCCATTTAATGACGACATGATACTCTAGCAATGCTTTGTAGCCCCAGAACTAATTGAGTTGATCAAGTGATCTACCTTTCTAATTTGGATATCGTGCCAGCATTATCCCTCACATCGTCATTCACATTTAGTCGAGAGCAAGGATAGAGTATCATCTCTCTTTATTGACTAAATATAATATTTCACAAGAACTAGGAATCTTCTTCTATTGACTCTAAGACATATCATGACTCTTCATGATCTCTTACTATGCATAGATTCCCGAGTCAACTAGAAGTCTTCTCAGCCCTACCGGTCTTTGTGAACGACTAATCCCTTATAGAGGATTGTGAGTCCTTTCGACATGTGCATCTATACTTATGTATTCGAGTTATACCCAAGAGTACACCGTTCTCCCCATTTTCAGGCGGATAAAGTTGTACAGTCAAAGTATAACTCTAGGACATAGTATTCGATGACATCCTTAAGTCTAGGATGATCCGCACTACCAAACGTTTAGAGACTTTACAAATCCAATGATATTATCCACAATGAATCCTTGTGGAGTCTCTAAGCGGGTCAGTTCAGTGCTATCTGTTCTCCAACAGATCCACCCATGACATCAGCTAAGGCATCACCATGCCTGCATTCCATGAGCTCCCTACCTTGTATCTCCATACAAGTAGATGATGTCGTACTAGTCTTATTGAGATCACCAATACCCTTTCTTGGTGATTCAAGACCAAGAACAGATTTTAGGTAATAGACATTCAGTGTCCTCGAGTCCTCATGATCATGATCCTTATCATAGATCCCCGAGTGAACACCTGTTCTATTCTTAGGGTCTTCATCTTTAAACACATATTAACAGTAAAATATTGGCGAGACATAAATATGATAAAGATAAAGTTTGCTCATATTTATTAATCATGAAATACTAAATAGAAAAATGTGTTCATCTGATAAAACAGATTGTCTATAGGACACCTATATACTAACATACCATAAAGCATCATTGGTGTTATAGTTGCACAATAGAAATCCCTTTCAGTTTGAAAGGCACTTTGCC
>JAVKPL010005595.1:0-109417 GCA_032173675.1 Gastrolobium villosum
TATGTCTCCAAGTGGGTGGAAGTTGTTGCTCTTCCCACCAACGATGCTAACGTGGTTGCCACTTTTCTGAGAAAAAAATATTTTTACAAGGTTTGGAGTACCTCGGGCTATTATCAGTGATGGAGGTACCCACTTTTGTAATAAAATTCTTGAAAGCTTGTTAGTTAAATATGGGGTGAGACACAGAGTACCCACACCATATCATCCCCAGACTAGTGGGCAAGTTGAAGTCTCCAACAGGGAGATAAAAAGAATCCTAGAAAAGACCGTTGGAATTTCTATGAAGGATTGGGCTAAGAAGCTTGATGATGCACTCTGGGCGTACAGAACTGCGTTCAAAACTCCTATTGGCGTGTCACCTTATCAATTGGTGTATGGCAAACCTTGTCATTTGCCAGTGGAGTTAGAACACAAAGCCTTGTGGGCTACAAGATTTTTAAATTTTGAACCATCAGGAGCTCAAAAGAAAAGAATACTTCAGCTGAATGAGCTTGATGAGTTCAGAAGGACTGCATATGAAAGTGCAAAGATTTACAAAGAGAAGACTAAGCTGTGGCATGATAGCAAGATCAAGCCCAAAGAGTATGCACCGGGTCAACAGGTATTATTGTACAACTCTCAACTGAGGTTGTTCCCAGGTAAACTTAAATCTCGTTGGTCTGGTCCTTTTGTGGTGACAAATGTATTCCCATATGGTACCGTTGAAATTTCTCCTCTTGATGCTGAGAGACCCTTTAAGGTAAATGGGAATCGTTTGAAATTTTACTATTTAGAACCAGTTAATAGGGACACAATTTCTGTCTCTTTAACTTCACCTAAGTAATCATGGTTCCAGTCAGGCTCCTGACGTTAAACAAGCGCTTGCTAGGAGGCAACCCAGTGGGAAATTTTTCAAAATTGCTTAGTTTAGATGCTTGCTTTTATTTTTAGGTGTTGAAAAGAGCTCGAAATTGAGGATGAATTTCTCCAGTCCACGCTGATAGCGTGGTTCCCGCGCTAGCAGCGTGGAACATAAGAAAAAGACAGAGAGTCTCGCGTTGATAGCGTGGCACCGCGCTATCAGCGCCATAAACCACGAAAAGGCAGTGAAGCCCACGCTACAGGCGTGGTTCCCGCGCTGTAAGCGTGAGAAAACAAACCCACGCCTATAGCGTGGGAATGGCGCTCAGAGCGCCAGAAGTTAAAAAAGGGCAGTGAGTGTCGCGCTCCCAGCGTGGAACCCACGTTGCGAGCGCGGGAATCGCAGCAGTTTTTTTTAAAAAGGGCCAAACCCTATTTTTTCACTCATCCTCACTTCTCCCGCGCCGCCAGCATCCCCCTCTCCCTCTTCCCTTTCTTTTCTTCTCACACACTTACTTCACCACCACAACCCACCCCCACCACCACCATATTTCTTCATTTCTTACATTGTCCATCTCTCTCAACCAGTGTGGGTTAACATTTGGTGCTGAAATTTGATTTCTAAAAGCTCAAGGTTGTGCATTTCTCTTGCAAATAATCAACAATGGCTGGTGACAAGGTAAGTCTTAAGGATTTTGTTTTCTAATTGCAATGTGTGGTTGAAGTGGGCATTGTATCATGGTAGGTTGCTTGGTGATGATATGTAAGTGTGTGGATGGTTAGGTTTCTTATCATGCATGCTAGGTGTTTGATAAATGGTCTGATTTAAATTCCCTAATGCATGATTCATGTAAAGTCATACCATGTGTAGCTATGGATATATGGATTACATGACTTGCATACCCATTGCCATGATAACATGAAAATGCTAAGTTGTTAGTTCATGATTTGATTCTGATCTCACATGACTTTGATTTACACCATGATGACTCATTGGCATATGATATTTAGGCTGCACAAACTGATAAATCTGGGAGTTGGGTTGTTTCCGTGCTTAATAATTAGACCTGTACTGTATTCTATTGTGTTGGACTTTTCTGAGTTCAGGGAAAGAAGACGACCAAAAAGACTGCTGGAGCAGGAAATAAAAATACTGGTGGAAGCAATGCATCTGGCACAAAAAGGCCTAGGGCCCCTGCTCTGGTTGATTTTGATGGCAACCGGTTCCTAACTCCAGAGGCACAGGACCGGTATTACAACTGGTTCTTGAAGAAGAAAATTATTCAAGAAAGACGAATCAGTAGTTTCCTGGCGGACGACTGTCCGGTGAGCCTGACAATACAAAGGAGAGGCTGGAACCATTTGGTTCAGTTCCCGAGAGCCAGCTGCAGTACCATTTTGAGGGAATTCTGTGCAAATGCTGATAGGGAGACTGTAGACAGGACAAGAAAGAGCTGGGTGAGAGGGAGATAGGTCTCCTTCACAACATTCCAGATAGAGAGGTTCTTGCAAACCTCATGGGATGCTACACAGTCCTGCTATTTTACATACACATTCAACAGGATGCAGCCTGTTGAAAGGGTGTATCGGGAGGAGATGCCTGCCATAGCTGCAACAATCCGTGAGGGTATCACTCAACCTCACTTTGCCTGGAAGCCAAAACATAGTCAGCCGGGTGTACCTGAAAAACTAGATCGGCTGGACCTCAATGAGGAAGCAATTTTATGGCATTCCTTCATAAATTCTATGATCATAGTTTCCACTAACTTGAGTGATGTAAATGTGGAAAGAGCAGTTCTGCTATATACTCTACTGGGAGGCAATAATCTTCACATTGGGGCTATTCTGTCTGATAGGATAGTCTATATCATTACTCAGGGAAGATCGGACATTAGTTTGGCTCATTGCTCACTGATCGAGCAACTGTGTATAAAATCAGGAGTGAAAATGCCTGAGGAGGAGCCACGAGACGTGAAAATAAAGAAAGATCTGACTCAGGACCATTTCTATGATATGCAGAAGGAATCCCGAAGGCAAGCCATTTGGAAAGCATATGGCGGTGCAGTTCCACCTCCACCCCCAGTCTCCTCTGCACCTCCGTCCGCTGATTCTCTGTTGCTTCAAACTCTTGACCATCGTCAGCAGCAATTGATGGTTCAAAGTAATTACATGATGAGTATGTTGGAGAGGCTTTGCCTGGATAGAGGGATTCACACGGCTGGATTGATGGCCCAATTTCCACCCACTGCACAGACTGGTCCATCTATGGCTCCCACTGCTGGTGATGATGTGCTTGCGGACCTTGAAGCTGATGATGTCATGGATGATGTCTAAATTAATTTTCACCATCACCCACTGCACATTGCCAGTTTCTTGGGACAAATTATTTTGACATTTTGAAAACATTGTTGATAATTATGCTCACATTTGACTTTTGATCAGTTTTTCATGATTATTCTGTTTTTACAATTTAACAAGTATGTGTGTGTTCCATCTGGCAGAATTAGCTATCATCTAGAATAGTTTGTTGCTGAGGACGGCAACATTCTAAATCTGGGAATTGTCGCATAGCATGCTGAATGCGAGATTTGGTAATTACTGCGGAACTACACCATGGAAAAGACGTCTAAATAGAAAATTGTTCTGAAAAAGGGGAGAAATTTTTAACCCTCAAATTTGTGTTTATTGATGTTATCTTTAAAATAATAATAATAATAATAATAATAAAAATCAAGCAATTCTCAGGTTTAAATGTGCTTATCTAGTTAATGTGCTTGATTGAATTCTTGGAATACATTGTATGAACTTCTGGCATAATATCGTATGGGCATGAGTAAATTTCAGCTTGTTTGTCTGAATTTTGTGCTTGAATGATTAATGATGCCTAATGTTTCTTTTGGAAGTCTAGCTTGACATCATAGCTAGTGAAGTTTTGTGCTTAAACACTTATTTTATTCTGAGAGACTTCATTGTGATAGCATTTTAGAACTTGTTTTGTTTCTCTAAGATGCATGCATTGATTGAAATGATTAAGGCAAATTTTATTCTGTTAGCCATGGCCCAATAACCCACCTATATGAATTTTTCCATTGCTAACCCCTTTGAGCCTGAGCCTTTTTGTTCATAATTCTTGTTGATTGCTTAGCCATATTCCTATTATCTTACCTTAATTGAGATTGAATCACTGATGTTTTGAAATGGAAACAAAGAAATTGAGGTAAGCTCTACAGAGGTCAATGTAAAGAAAGGCAACTGAATTGTGCCCTTAAGATAGAAGGAGAAAAAGGAAAAAGCAAAAGAAAAAGAAAAAAGGTGAATGCAAAGAAATGTGGCTGAAAGGAATTAATTCCCGAAATTCTGTGGGAATGTTAGTAAAGCAAAACAAATGAGTTGAAGATGTTTAAAATGAAATAATATCAGTATTTCAATCTCATTGTTACTTGAGCTAATATTCATAAATTCCTACCTTTAGCCCAGCCAAGTTACAACCTGTGAAGTCCTTTTGATCAATTGTGCATGTGTTAATGTTCCTCATCTTTAGGAACTTGAGAATATGATCAAGCTTATGGTAATGTTATTGCTGTGGTGGATTGAGTGATTGTCACTCCCCCAAACACTTGAGTGTTAAGCGTTATATGTTTATCTTGGTGAGGGATGTTCAAGCTAGATTCTGATATTCTCATAAGAATAGAAGGCATTGTTAAAATTTCTTTGCATTGATTCAGTCATGCTTAATATAGTGATCTATTGATTGGCTGTACGATGTTGTGTTGGATTAATTGATAATTTCCTGGATTAAGTCTTGTACATTGCTGGGGACAGCAAAGTTCAAATTTGGGAATTATTTGATATGCGATTAGCATATGAGGAATTCTAAGACAAAAAGAGGAAGAATATGACTCAATCTGATGCAAGAAAGGAAAAATAACTGTTAAATTTGTCAAATATCTGAATATAAGGTGTTATACTGATTTTGTGTTGATTTCACTGGAAAAATGCATAAATTGAAGATAAAAAGGACAAAGCAAAACTAAAAGCCCACGCTACAAGCGTGGGAATGGCGCTTATAGCGTGAAAAGCATAAATTGGACAGAAGCCCCCACGCTGAGAGCGTGAGGACCGCGCTTGCAGCGCGGGGGAAGGAAAAATGGCAGAGGCTCCCACGCCCACAGCGCGGGAACCACGCTGCTAGCGTGGGAGGCACGAACAATTGAAAATTTGAATTGGGAGAATTAGGTCAAAGTCTCTTATAAATAAGAGACTCAACCTTGAGGAAGACACACACAACATCCCTGGAGGCAGATCCGGCTTGGAAGGAAGGAGTTCTTCGTGTTCGTCGTTCGTCACCCCGTTCTTGTATTTTTCTTCCTCTTTTAATTAAGTTTATGTTGAATCTCAGATCTGCGATCATGATGTTGATTGGCTAGATCTATTTACTGTAGTCAGGGTCATGATCCCTTTGTGAACATCTGATACGAAGGATTGAATCACTTTGTGTGTTGATTTTAATATACTTTATCTTTATCTTGTGCGTATTGTTATTATTTCTGTTAGATCTGATCAACCTAATAGGGGATGATATTTTGGGGATTAGGCCTCGCAATAGGAATGTTGGGGTTCTGATTCTGAAAGGAGATAAAGATGACGATTTATGCATGTTCTAGGGATAGACTTGTATAAATCGCAGTCGTTGGATTTATCTGCGTAATTTCATGCGGGATTACTACGGGATTAGGGTCCAATTGAATTAAAGGGTTAAATCAACAAGGGATTGGGATCTGACTAATTATTTTTAAGATGATAATTTGTATGAGTTATTAATTTCAATTAATATTTTGAATCAATCCAGAGTAAAAAGTGGGATCATTTGGTGAATGTACTCTGGCTGCAGTGTTTTCTCATATCTTTTTAAAAAACACTCATTTTCGTTCCTATTTTATTCCTTTTTAACAAAAATATAAAAACAAGTCTTTTACTTTTCTTGTCATTTAATTTAAATTACAACTATTTGTCAACAAACAATCGATTTGTCCAACTTAAGAGGACTGGTTATCGTGGTAATTGTTTTACAATCCCTGTGGAGACGATCTATACTTACTACTTTATTACTTGTGCGATCGGTACACTTGCCGAATTGCCAACACTACTCATAGCATCACCTCATCATGAGAAATGCGTTGGCCTCATACATATGAGTGGGGCCATGAGTCAATGGTTTTTAAATCAGGCATTATATATACTAAGAAACCTTATTGCTCGGCACTCTCTCATAATCAAAGCCCTGATACACAAACCTCCCCTAATAACCCTCTATTAGACCAGCCAAAGTTAGCTCCAACTAAGCCATAACTTTTTTCCTGCACATGAGTTTTACTAACTCACACCTAGAGATGGCAAAACGGGCTTGGCTCGGCGGGTCAACCCACCCCGCCTGCTAAATGGGACGGGGCGGGCTGAGTTTTTCAACCCATCTCAAAAGCGGGGCGGGGCAAGCTCATTTTTTGGCGGGTTGATGGCGGCTCAGTGTAAAATAGGCTCGGGCTGGCGGGCCAACCCACCTAACCCGCCAAACGGGGCGGAGCGGCTGAATTTTTCAGCCCACTTTCAAAAGCGGGACGGGGTGGGCTGGCTCATTTTTTGGCGGGTTGATGGCGAGGTGGGGTGGGGCAGGCCACCCACTTTGCCATCCCTACTCACACCTAGTAAATATTGACCCTTCATCCTTTCTTGGGTTGACATCTTATTCTTCAAATCCACTATAGATCAATATGAATAATATTTTAAGATTTATATTAAATATTAATAAAGGTTTAATATTTCTCATGTTATATACTATTTTTTTTTGGTATATAACCCGGAGATATCCCCATTCAACCTCCTCCAGTCACCTTGCCCTCGGGGTACGGCCCTGTAGGCTAGCCCCTCATTGGAACAGCAGGTGCATTGAGCTTCGCTACCGAATGAAGGATGAGACTAATCCCCCAACCGAGAAGGAGACACTTTCCTCCTCTGCCCCCAAAGATTTTTCAAGAATTTGCTTGAGGCAGGGTTTGAACCCCTGACTCAAGCAAACCCTTGGGAGATCAGTTGCCAACTGAGCTACCCTTGGGGGTTTGTTATAAACTCTTTTAATGTATATGTAGGAGTGACATAACGAGAGGGAGAGTAGTTTTCACACTCAATTAAATTTGGGATCGAAAGTAGGGTATATATATATATATATATATATATATATATATATATATATATATATATATATATGAGGTAGGATCCTTTGACACCGGTGTCAAAATTCAAATTTGACACCTCATATGAGAGCCGTTAGATAAAAAAAAAATCAGCGGCTCTGATTTGTAAGCATGTGACACCGTTGATATCTAACGGCTCTCAGATGAGGTGTCAAATTTAAATTTTGACACCGGTGTCAAAGGATCCTATATATATATATATATATATATATATATATATATATAATACTAGCTCATTATGGCCATTTAACAAGCATGACAGCATGAGGATACTCTATATTTTTTTATACTGACAATATATAAAAAAAAAGATAGATTATTTCCTTACTCTATATTTTTTTTAATTTATAGTTATTTGGATCTTACTTTTTATAATTTTTTAAAAATATTTTATATATTTTCACTCATTCAAAATATAAGTGAAACTATAAACATCAATATCTCATAAAAAATAAAGATTACTTTCTTATTGAGTAACGATTATAAAAATTTAAGGGAAAACTTTATTTTCACCCACTATGGTTTTATGATTTATTATTGGGTAAAGTGTGTACCATTTTAAACGATGTAAAGTTGTGTCATTTTAAGAGAGAGAAAGAGATAAATAAAGGAGGAGAGAGAGTTGACAAAAAAAATAAAAGTGTGGGTCTCACCTCTTTATGAGAGTGAAAAGATATAAGTTGTGTCATTTAAAAGAATAAATATTTTTCCCTTTATTATTTGACCCTTATAGTTTTAAACTTCTCACTTAGACTCATTGTGGTGAATTAATTTATCATTTAACCCCCTGTGTATATATAAGACCACAAGGGATCTAAGTGATATTTTTTTGTAACTACCATGAGTGTAAGTGGAAATTTGAAACCACGTGGAGTTAAATGGTAAATTATTTAACTACAATAGGAATAATTGAGATGTTTAAAATTATAGGGGGTCAAATGATAAATCATAAAAACACAATGGGTGAAAATAAATTTTTCCCTAAATAATTTATCATTTAATGCCACGTGTTTAGAAATTTTCACTTACACTCATTGTGGTTATAAAAATATATCACTTACACCCATTATTCTTGGGCTTGATTACCCCTCATATATCAGGGACAACCATCCGCACAATTTTGACACTTCATCATAAATCTATGCTTATTGATTTTTGCGACTATGGTTGTTCTGCATCCCTTCATACAATGTAATTTCACAGCATGTTGTATTTCAGATTTAGAACCAAATCCTACTGCACATATAATGGGTCCCCTAATTTCCAACCACCAAGCAAATCATTGTCATCATACTATATATCTAACTCCTCATTAGCAACATAATAATCATCTTATCATGTCAAGACTTACTAGTGATGGTCATTATAACTTCAGTTTCCCAACTGTCGAATACAACCGAACCAAAATGCCTCGTCAGGTCACCCCAAATCATTAGTTACGCATTGGATCTTCACAACTTCCCGAGCGGTCCATAATTCGACCAATTTGGTTTCAACTCGGCACAAAGCCTTCCTCAATTGAAAGATAAAAATGGTTCATTACGCATGTTAGCACAACCAATCTCCATCTACCGGTCGAATATGATTATACCGAGCAGCAAAAGAGTATCATGCAATCATACTTATCTAACCGGTTTATCCAATCACTTACATTTTGGCACCATAACTTCGTTTGCTACCAAGCTGGGGGCTTCGGCTCTGGACGAACCAATTGACTAGCCCAATGTAGCTGGCCCAACATCAAAAGCCCATATTGCCTCTAATACAACAACCCTACTATACCACTGCGGCCAGTTTAGCGCTTCCATATCGATACCAACGTATCATGCTCTCCAACGTAAGACATACAAGTTATGAACATCCCCCTCCCACTTTATCTTGCACAACAGTCACTGCATCACTAACAGCAGCTGCTGCAAGATATTTTGCCCAGCAAAGCCAGACTACAATGGTTCCCTCCAAACCTGTTGACTTGACTCACTCCACCATTTGGATAAAGCCTAACCCTAACTTACCCATTTTTCTCCACCACTAACACACATAATTCTCTATTTGCATGAGTTGTTACTCTGTTAGCATAGAAAACCATTTGTAGCTGTTAAACACCATCTGTCATTATGATACAGTGTCCGAGACATCTTTGCATAGCATTGGTCTATACAATTACTATCAAGGACACCAAAGGCGGATGGAGGTACATGAGAAGGGGTGCAAGTGCCCACCCTTAAAATTTGATGTAAAAATACCAAAATATACTTATCTTAAAATTCAAGTTTTTTCAATTTAATTTTGGGGTAGGATATTATAACAATTAATTAGAGTTACTAGTTACTACCAATCAATTTCACCGTTAGATCGATTATGTTGGTCTAACGGTTATATTTATTTTCATCTTTGTATGATTATGATTCCCATTTAATACTTTATATTTATTTTCACCTTTGTATGGTTATGATTTCTCATATTTAATGCTTTTACATTAAATATGAGGATCATAATCATACAAAGATAGAAATAAATATAACCATTGGATCAACATAATCGATCTAACAGTGAAATTGATTAGTAATAACCCTAGTTGGTTGTTACGATATCCTGCCCCTTTAATTTTCCTCTTTCTATTTTATTTTCCCGTGAGTTTTTTTTTTCTCCTCCATCTTCATTATCCAAACCTAACAGAGAGCTTTGTTCCAGACCCATCATTTGCATATATATTCATCTCCTCTCAAACCTCAATCTCTGTTATTGAAGTTGGAACATTTGCTTCTTCCTCCATCATCGGTACAGCTGAGTCGCAATCCTTCCAGATCTAGATCTAAACCAGACCCGGTCAGCTGACAGCTGCTCGCAAGTCGAGTTCCAGACCAGACCTAGATCTATATCTACATGAACTTGTTGACTGTCCACTCTCCGTTAATTGTCTGGATCCGCCACTGAAGAACACCCCTAAAATTAAATATTATACCCCTTAATTATGTCACCTTGCTGACCGTTCAGAAACTATAACGACAAAAATAATTTGCTTGAAGTCTTTCCTTGCCTCACTTGCTGTCAATCATTCATAGCCCATGCAGCTTATGTGTGATAATGAGGCAGCTCTTGCCTCACTTGATGTCAATCATTCACTGCCCATGCTCATTTCGTTACACATCATTTTCTAATCAACAAGATTTTGAAAGTTCACGTGCAATTTACATCTCAACTTGTAGATATTTTTCCAAAAATTCTTGGAAAAGCATTGTTTCTCACCAACCTCAGTAAATTGGGTGTTTCAAGTCTTCATGCTCTAACTCGAAGGCAGAGTATTGAGAACAAAAAAAAGAATTTGTATCAATTTGCTACCCATATGTAGACGACATTGTGGATGACATCCCGCCCAATTTTTAAAAAAATATTTTTTTTCATATTTTCACTCATATAAAAATAAAAAATACAATCTCAATGAGTAAAAATTGAAAAAATTAAAATAAATGAATGAAAATTAAAAATACTTTAACGATAGGGAAAAAAAATTGAGTGAATAACAATACACAAGTTAATTAAAAAAATTATAAAGATCTAAATTTATGATTACCAAAAAAGATCTAAATTTAAAAAAAAATAAACGTTTATTTAAACAGATCTCCTTTTAAAAGCAAGATAACATCATAAGCCTCTTAAAGACTTACTATAATGCTTGCATTATAGATGATATATTAATGAAGGATTATTTTTCTCTTATATTGTATAAGATAAATAAATATCTTACATATATAAAAGAGGGGTAGGTTTCATCTCTATTTTTTCTCTCTCATTTTATCTGTCAATTTCGTTTATAATTTATTTCTATTGTGTGAGATAAAAATTTTTTATAATATAAGAAAATTATTTCTCATTAAAGAAAGATTAAAAATAAGAATGAAGTCGACAACGCTTTATTAACATTATTCAAACTTACCCATTAAACTAACCCTGACCCACTTATTCTTCGTGGATACTTGGATAGGCCATTTTTAAAGAGGCAATGGAGTTCTTTCCATAAAAAAAGCACTCGGACACCTGATTGAGATAAGTATGTCATTCAATCTTTGATACTCATTTATTTTCCGTTTCCTGTCATTCCGTGTGTGGCTTTATGAGATCATGGGCACTGTTGAAGATTATAGTAGAACAAAGTACTATTTATTTCTATCCATTCTTTCCACTTGTCTGAATACACATGAAAGTAGTTTATTAGAGACAAAATAAAATCTCCTGGGAAAACAGCCTTTCGTCATCCATGTGAAATATTTACAAATGGTCCTTATTAATTGATTTTTTTTTTTATTATTATGATAACGTGATATCCAAATTAGTTTGTATAAACTCTGACTTATTTACTTTTTTTATTCAATCAATTTAAGTTATTTACGTAAAAAAGTTATAAAGATTTTATTCACATTTGACCCTAAGTAATTAACATTATTAAATTCAAATTTACATTCGTAAGTTTATCAGTATATCATATACTTGACCACCCCTCCAATCAACTCCTTGGCCTAATTGATTATACCAATGATAGGTATATAGTCATTCTTCATTTAACAAAATGTCTACGAAAAAAAAATCATTGATTAATAGTAATGTAAATTGTAGTCATAACTATTATTAGTGGTAGAACCAAAAAAAATTATTTATATCTTCATAATTAGTGATTGGATTCGAGGGCAGCGTCCTCGATTTTTTTTTTAAGATACTATGAATAATCTTGCATATTGTAAAAAAAATTAATAACCATAAAGTAAGCTACTTCTGGAGGAAATTTTTATGGTGTTCCAAGTCCCATGTGGTCCTTCTATTTAGGGAGTGCCACATGCACAGAAATTTATTTTTTATTTCTCCTCACTTCTCTCTCGTGGTCCCTAGAGTTCTAGTTATAGTTTTGCATCTCTTTTAAAATGTTAAATTTTTAACTGGTGATTTATTATTGTGATATTTAGCCAAACCGAGATGATAAATATGCAAGAATTGAAGTAGCTAGAGGAAAGGTGATACAATGAAATGACCGTGACTATTTTTTATTTTTTCAAAAGTTAGTGTGTGCACTTACACACACTTGCAACAATATAGGTCCACTAGTGACTACTATAGTACTTCATGCTTTATGTAGCACCGACACCAACACGGGACACATAACACGATACGACACGACACGACACTCTGACACGTTAATTCTAAAAAATGTTAGATTTTGACACGTTAGGACACTTTTTGATATTAAATAATATTTTTAATTTATGTAGTGTATATTATATTTAATATTAAATAATTTAACAAAAAAATGAAACTAAACTTATAAAATTCATCAATTTTACAAAGAAATATAAGATATCCCAAATATTTATATTAAACTCAATAAAATGGTAATCATAATCCAACGAACCTAATAGTAGGAACTAAAAACTCAACGCAACGCAACCTTTGGAATTTTTTTTTTGAATTTCTATAACGCATGTTGGAGTGTCGGAAAGTGTCGGACACGACACGTTAAGATTTTTGAAGTGTCGGTGCTTCATAGTTCATGCTAATATGGTAAGAATACTTTTGTTAAATGGTATCCATAGTTAGGCTCTTTAACCCATTGGGGTTTATTGGGATTTTAATTCACCAATGTGGTAGTTGGTTCACAGTATTTATGAATTAGGGTTATTGAGTGACGCGAGAGGGACGTGGCGTCACTGAGTACCGCACACCTTCCCCTGCGTCACTCACACTTCTTTTAATTTTTTATTTTTTTCAATTGAGTGCCGCACCCTCTCCTCTGGGGAACTCATCAGATTGTGCCAAGTGGCACAAACCCGTTAATACTGTTACCGTAAAACTTCGGATGTCTATAACTTTTGACTTGGGTATCCAAATCAGATGATTTTTTTTTGATTTCACATAACTTTTCGAGATCTACGCAATGACATCTCATTTGACATATTTTATCTTTCATTAACATAGTTCAAATTTGCAACAATAGTTCCATATTTTTACAAATTCGAATTATGTTTGTGAGAGATAAAATATGTCAAATGAGATGTCATTGCGTAGCTCTCAAAAAGTTATGTGAAATAAAAAAATTATCTGATTTGGATACCCAAGTCAAAAGTTATGGTCTTCCGAAGTTTTTCAGTAACAAGATTAACGGGTTTGTGCCACTTGGCACAATTTGGTGAGTTCCCCATCGGAGGGGGTGCAGCGCTTAATTGAAAAAAATAAAAAATAAAATAAAAGAAGTGTGAGTGACACAGGGGAGGTGTGCGGCACTCAATGACGCCGGGTTCCCCTCGTGTCACTTAATAACCTCAATTCATAAATACAGTGAATCAAATACGGTATTTGATTCACGATATTTATGAATTGATGTTATTAAGTGACGCGAGGGGGACCCGGCGTCATTGAGTGCCGCACACCTCATTAATAAATTAAGAGGATAAAATTTCCAAATGGGTCAAAGTATTTGATTCACGATATTTATGAATTGATGTTATTAAGTGACGCGAGGGGGACCCGGCGTCATTGAGTGCCGCACACCTCATTAATAAATTAAGAGGATAAAATTTCCAAATGGGTCAAAGAGCGTCCATTAAATTCAGATAAAATAAAATTATATATATATATATATATATATTAAAAGAAATAAAATATTTTATGTGAGATCAAAATTAAAGTTTTTTACAACTATTATCTTGAGGTATTTCCAGCTGGAAAATGGGTTATTAGAAGTTACTTTTGACTGGAAAATTGAGAGATTAAAGACTTACAGGTTGGGTGACTCTATGAAATGGAATATTACCCAAGTAATTAGTTACCTTCTCTCTTTTACTAACGCAAAATCTATTATATATGCAAAGTTCATGTCACGTCAAACTTTCCAAATACCCACACTTCAAAGGTTCATAAACCACTCAGGTGCGATGAATGCACATTGGGGATCCATTAATTTGGTCATTTCGCTAGTGATTGTAATTTGTAACTGTTCACACCGTGACGTGGCGCGACCTCCCTGCAATAAATGTATTGACTTCATCCACCATCGTCCATCACAATACCATACCGAACCCAGCCCCCCCAATAACCCCACTGCTATTACTTACGAAGAATTAATTACTTTTGTTTTTATTGACAGATATTTTTCACCCATCAGCAACTCACATTTTCCCATATTTTGAGAAGAATTGAGTGGTTCTATTTTCAGTCTATTTAAATCTTCTTATTTTTAAATTAGAAATTATTTATAAGTTAAAGTTAAAAAAAATTTAAAAAAAAAAACTAAAAGCTAAAAGTTATTTGATAATACAAAAAAAAAAGCTTAAAAATTATTTAAGTACATGTTTCAAGAAAATTATTTCTCTCTCTATCTTTATAACTCTTTATTTAAAAAAAAAACATAATTTAAGAAAAAAAATAAGAGCTTAAAAAAAAATTACTCCTAAGAACTTGTAATTTTCATCTTTTTTCTGCATTATACCAAAAAAGAACTTTTTATTATAAAAGCTTTTTCCAAAATCTATTTGGCCTGATTTATGCTTATAAATAACTTCTGGTTTAAAAAAAAAAAGGACCCAAACAAGCACCTAGACCCAAGTTTTCTGAAATCAAAATCACTATTGTATTACCAAAAACAAATAAATAAAAAGAAAAATATTTATTCTTTTAAATGTCATAATTTATATCATTTCACTCTCATAAAAAAATGAGACCTACACCTTTATTTTTTGTCCATCCTCTCTCCTCTTTTATCTATCTTTTTCTCTTGACTTAAAATAAGACAACTTTACGTCATTACAAAATGACACGTACTTTAAAAAAAAACTCTTTTTTTCTCTATACGTGCGGAATAAATTTTTAATGCTATTGTTATACTAAAAATTCATAACATCTTAGTAGTTAAAATATTACACGTTAATCAAAATTCTCTTTTTCAGTCAAATTCTCTTTCTTATGTAATGTTCTCATTAGTGGAATAGAGTGAATTTAAGCACAAATGAGTTATTGGTACGTGCCTATGAAACATTGAAAAGATAAGTGACATAATGGAAAGCACATGAACCGCTCAATCACCACTTGGCTTCAATCGTGATCAGTGTGATAGCGTTAATAGCCCGCTCTTCTTTTCAGTTATTGCCTCCCCAATACCCTTTTCACACATCCACTCTCTTTCATCTAAATAAAAAGTGAAAAATCATTTTTTAGCGAGAAAAAAAAATTTATATAAAAGGAAAAATTCTAGAAAGCTTCCGAAGAGTTCATCACCGAAGTTTTAATCACCAACAAATTAATAACAAAACCCAAAACAGAGAAAATAAAAAAATAAAAATAAAAAGAGGTACGATGTCGCCGCCATAGACAACGTTGTTTCATTTCACCAGACACCATTGTCTGGTTCTTAACCTGGGTTGGTTGTTGTTCAGCATGGATTTTCAGAGGAAGTGAAAAACTGAGGATCGAGTTTGGCTCGACAAACAGGGCAGAGAGGGTGATCGGATAGCCACGTGTCAGCGCATTCCAAATGGAACCCATGGTTGCAACCTGGAACCAGTCGTGCCGGTTGCTCGTTCCCGATCTCGTCAAGGCACACGGCGCATTCGGTTCCCAGGACAAGCTCTTTTCCGGTGATTTTGGGCAATTTATCAAGCTCCGACGGGGACAGCCCCTTACCGGAGACCGACTTAGCCGGTAGCCTGATTTCGGGCTGGTGGGTTGTGACAAACCAGAGAAGGCACATGTAAACTATGAAGACAGCACTCATGCCGAGACATGGCAAGAAAAGCGCGAGAAGCACGGAATCAAGCATTTTTTTGTTTCAGTTTTGAGAGTGAGACCAAATGGAAGAGAATTAAGGACTTAATGTGGCGGTGGTGGTTGGTAGAGAAGAATTGAAGGGGGTATGGAGGGGTGCCAAATATACAGCATATCGCTGAATAATGGGGGTTATGGGAATTTGCGGGAAAACAAAAATCTTGGTTAAGAATTGAGTAGGGAAGAGACGAGAAAATAAGGGAAGGGAAGAGAAAACGGTGTGGGTTATGGGTGGGTTGGTTTTGTTTTTGCTTATATGCATCAGTGTGTGTGCTTTTCAAGCTTTTGGCGTTGTCGTGTTTCGTATCTGACAAGGAAAAATAAGGGCTCACAATCAGTCTTGCTGTTCTCTCACGTATTCGATTTTAGTTTTCTAATAATTCTTATTAGTGATTTTTCACCAAACCTCGCACCTTTTCTTAAAATAAATAATGGGGTTTCCATTTCTTATCTTGTAAGAGATAATTTTATTTTTTACATATGGAATTCATTTTTTTTTCTGTCTTTTCTCTTCATATGACTCCACATACAATGGCGGACCCAGCAATTTTAATAACGAGGGCAAAAATAAAAAACATTATATTTTAAAATAAAAGTATTTGAAATATAATACAGACTTAATATAAAAAAATTAAAAGAAATTTATTACAGAAATTAAGATTATTTCACTTGACTCTTAATTTACGTGTTTTCATATTGTTAAACTCGTCTATAATTGAATACACGCTAAAACTCAAAACAATTTCTTTTTCAATGTATGTAATCAAATAATTGTCAAGAAATTAGTCTTCCATTCTATTTCGAAGTCTATTCTTGATTACCTTTATAGCTGAGAAAGATATTTCAATAGTTGCTGTAGAAACTAAAAGAGTTGATACAAGTCTAATCACTCTATTAATAAGAGGGTAAATGATGGGTTTTTCAATTCTTGCTAGCCCTTGATATAATTCTAATGTAGTTGATAAATTAATCAAATCTAGATGTTTAGGAATGTCAAGCTCAAAGTGTTGTAACTCGATCTTCAAATGCAATTTTTCCTGTTATGTGAAATCTCTAGGATAAAATTTATCAACTAGTTTGCCAATATCAACACTATTAAATGACTTGTACATGTTTCTTGAATCTAAACATGTTTCCTGTTATGCAATCATTCTTGCAATTTCATAAGTTTGGGCAACCCTTAACTTATAATTACACTTACAAGAAGAAGTAACTGTAACGTTTAGCCGCTTTAAGAATCAAGACTATCCCCACATACTAGCACGAGACTTTTCAGTGTGCTTTTTCCTCACTCGCACACTTTTTGGGAAAATTTCCCAAGAGGTCACACATCCCATAATTGATTCAAGTCAAGCACCATTAACTATGGAGTTCTTCAGTTCCGAGCTACTGAGAAGTAGATGCATCTTATTTTTTATAGGTAGTACCAATTAATTCTTATAAGTTATCTCATTAAAACGCTCAAGTAGGCGCTATAACACGAAAGTTGAGCGCTAAAACGCGCTGAGACCTGGAGAAGGCCAAATTCATTGCCTGTGGGCATTTTAACACTAAGTTAGGCGCTAAAAAACGTTATCCGAAAAATCAGCAAAATCTTAGTTTAGTAAAACTGGCATAACTCGAGCGACAGAGTTCCAATTTGAGCGCGGTTTGAACCCACTCAAAGCTAACAAAGAGATCTATAACATAATAAGAGATGAGAACTATAAAGGAAGTATAGAATTCATGTAATAATAAAAGAAATGAAGATATTGAACAACGTGTAGTCTAATAAAATAAGAATATGATGTTAAGCTTAGTTTCATTTATTCCACAACGTCATATGGTTATGATCACGCAATTGGTTATTTTAAATTCGGCTTTGTTCAAAAAGAAAAATTTATCAAACCAATGTGATTGTAACTGCACTTAATATCATAATGCATTGTTAACAAACCAGTTCTAGAACAGGGTGTTACAATAACAACATTAATTATGAGTCAAAACCGATGAATATGTTTTACCTCATGAGATGCAGCAACCAAGGCAATTTAATAGGCGATGAGCTAAGCAATGGACATAATAAGCATATGGACACTCAACACCAATTAAAACTTGCGATATATTCCATTCACCTCGCATATTGCTAGCTCCACATAGCCTTGTCCTCGAATATTTTAAATGTTAAGATTATGGTGACAAAGAGTGTTAATATTCATTGTTTTAAAGTCTTAGAACTTGTATCTTCCACATGTACAAGACCAAAAAATCTTTCCCGTATAAAATCATCTTTATCTACTAATCTCCAAACAATAGCGATATCCTCATTTCTAGATACATTACTAGCTTTACCAACAATAAGACAAAACTTGGCATTGGAGATTTCTTCTCGTATTGTGTCCTTTACCTTTTGAGAGAAAACATGAAGAATTTCCTTTTAAATTCGAGGGGAACTATATGAAGCATTTTGAGGAGCTTTTTCTAAAGCAACTGATGCAACTTCTTGATTATTGGAAGCTAAAATTTTTATCATCTCCAAAAACTTGCCCCGATTAAGTGAAACTAAGTTTCCATCATGGCCTCTAAAAGCACATCCTTGCAAAGCAAGCCATCTTGCCGCGTCCACAGAAATGTGTAGTCTCAAACGGCTAGCTGTAATATATTGAGAAGTAAATCTTTCAACCAATATCTCAATATGTTGAGATTGATTCATAAGATCATGTACAATATTTTTATGTATTGAGACAACATTTTTCCCAACATAGGGCACAAAAGCATAATTTTCTGCATCATTAACCTTTTTTTTCCAATTTCTAAATTCCTCGACAACAATTGTACTAAGTCCAAAACGACCACCGCCACCCGGTTTACTGAATAAATAACAAGGCAAAAAAAATGCAGCGTCTTTAGTTGGAGAATACCCAAGATGGAAACAAATCAAATATGATTTAGAAAAAAAAAAATTCAATTGCTACTATCGATATTTAGAAATATTCAATTTACTCAATTTTTATATTTAGAAAAGAAAAAAAAAATCAATAATCCCTTGCTACTATCGATAATAAATTCAGCATTTTTTAATTTGTAAGAATTGTATAATATGGTTTGACTTAAGATTTTTAAGTTATATTTCAAAATTCCTCTAAATTAAAAAATGAAAAGGATTACTAATTTTTCTTATTTTAAAAAATAAAAAATAAGTGAATTGAATTTTATGGATGAATAGGAAAAAAAATTAATAATTAAATTATTATTATTGTTATAAAACTTGTCGCTTTAATTTTTAGGGTTTCTAAAATATTTTGCCAAATAATTGATAATTATTTATGATTTTAAATATTATTTTAATTAATAAATTAATAAAAAATTTAATTTAATTCAAAATTTTCAATTTAATGTTAATTATTGTCATATATGTACAAGTAGGGTATTTACTAAAGAAAATAAGGAATTATGCGAATAAATATTTGGCCTCGAATGAAATCATATTACGTACGTCCAAAGTTCGATTTTAAGGTACGGATCATTCAATCAATTTTGATTAAATAAGAATAAATTGATATATAATTTGGAAAGTGGATAGATTAATAATTTATTTATTTTAAAAAAAGGAATATGATCAACCAACCTAAATACTCTTAATTAAAAATTTACTCATGTGAAATATTTATATCTATCTTTTTCTTTATATGTCTCAAATAGATGACATCTAATCATAATTAGTTAACATGAATGAACATTTATATGTCTCAAGTAGGTCACATCTAATCATAATTAGTTAACATGAATGAATAGACATAGACACAAAATTTCGCATTGAATTCTATTATCGACTTCCTAATATTATATTTATTATTGTTAAAATCTCGTTTTATCATTATGATTTTATGGTTTTATGATTTTTATTCACCAAACTATTTTACTAACATTCCAAAGGTTTTTATGATTTTAAATTTTTTTTTTTACATTATGATATTACATTTTATAATTTTTTAATCTCTTTCCGATTTTACTTAAGATCTCAATTTAATAACATTGATTATACTCATATAATATTGTGTTGAGTGAGTAATCCATATTTTTGGAATCCAAGGCTCAATTAATGATCCGGGTACTTTCTAGAGGCATGACAAACTGATATCCCCTAGTTCGGGGTGGACCATACTGCATACTCGAGTAATTCCACCTTTCTTTCCGGTAGCTTCTTCCCTTAGGTTAGAATTTATATTTATGTATAGGGTGTTATAAGAGTTATGTTGTAAAAAAAATGATTGTGTTATGTTATAGAGATTTATTTTGGGTGCCGGAATTATTAATTTTTTTTGCCGCGGACTCCATAAAATTTTGTGAGTATAGAAAATTTTTTGTGGTCATGTTAAATGATAGATGATAAACCCTTATATATAATAATATTGTGTTGTCGTATAAAAATAAAGTATCAATATAAAATTTAGTAACAATGTATTAAAAAAACCTGACAATATATTAAAATTGAACTCAATTTTTATATTTTTAATAAAAAGAAAGCATGGTAAATTAAGATAAAAATTCACTTTTATCCATTAAATTTTAAGTATATCATCTCAATCATAGTTTAGTTTTTTTTTTTTTTGGTGAAAAATTTAGTTTTTAAATAAAACATGTCATCTTTAATTTTTTTCAAATTTTAAACTCAAATTATTTTTAATTAATTACGTATATTATAATTTTAAATATTTCTTCACTTTTTTTAATATTTTTAAATTTTACATGAGTTAATTACATCAATAATATTTATAATTTTAACTATATTTATTTTTAAGATCTTTATAAATTTTAGTAAAATTTAAAAATATTCATGTAATCAATAGTAATACCCTGTATACTCACTAAAAATAAGAAAACTGGTTGCTCGCAAGGAGACACTGCTTATGAATGACTTACCACTTACCAGTGTCATTTCGTACTTGAATGATTTACCTTCAAAACTCATTTAATTATGGTGCACAATTTGAATTGAACACAATCAGAGTATAACAGAATAAAAAATAAAAAATAAAGAAATATTAATGGTAGTTAAATATTAAATTTTTTTTTTTGGTGTGGAAATGTTTAAAACTACGTAAATATAATATGACGAGTAAATGCATATATATTCTTATTACTAAAAAAATTTACTACCAACTCACTACCTATCTAATCACAATTGAATTAAGGAGAGAATACTAAAAAGCTTTTGAAAAAAGAGAAAATATTGATCTAATAATGATTAGATAGATAGGAGTTAATAGTAGAAAATTTTTATAATAAAAATATCACTCCTGTAATTCTTTACTCATTTCTGTTGTGGTGGTGGTGTCTGACTAATGATAGCCCACAGATGAAGAGAGTATCAAGGGGCTTGTGGGCGATGATATCTTTTCCTCCCTGTTACGGTGTTTTCGGTGACAGTGCTACACGCAAGAGAGTCAGAGAGGGAATATTTGTATTTGATTCTGATATTTCTTTGGTTTTAAATTGAAGAAACGAGATTAAGATGGGGATTAACAAAGGTTTTGTTTGTCGCGCCTTTTGCTTTTCAGGGACCCTTTTGTTTCTATTGCATCCGCGAACCGTGCAATGCGACGGTTACAGCTTGTACAATTTCTCTTTGGTTTACTATGAGGTGGGGCCCTTTAACTTTACCAAATCAAACGTACAAATCTTAGTTGTACTTTCCTTTTGGTAAAATTTATATATTTTGTATTCAAATATAGGAAGAATCGTTTATCATTTTTAAGCATGTAAGTATATGGAAAAATGTTTATCATTTTAAATGATGCAATTTATATCCTTTCACTCTCATAAAGAAGTGGGACCCACACCTTTATTTTTTTTGTCAACTCTCTCCTCTTTCATCTATCTCTTTTTCTCTTTTAAAATGACACAACTTTATATCCTTTAAAATGACACACTTTACCCATAAGTATAACAAAACAACGCGTCTCTCTCTCTCCATATATATATATATATATATATATTATACTTACTACCCATTTTTTATTACTTCTTACTATCAAATCTTAACCGTTGATTTCCATCAATCTAACGGTTATAATTTATTATAAATTAATAATTAATTAATAATTATGATCACATAAATTACAACCATTATATTGATGAAAATCAACGGTTAAGATTTAGTAGTAAGAAATAGTAAGAAAAATAGGTAGTATGTATAACCATTCCTATATATATATATATATATATTATATATATATATATATATATATATAGTGATTCTTTATATTATTTCTCCTCTGAAGAATTAAGAGAAGATAGAAAAAAAAATTGTCAATGAGAGAATATAAAAAATTATAAAATATGCACTAAAATACAATTATTTCATTTAAAATAATTTAAAGTTTTAAAAAAGATAAATGTTTTTTCCTTAAATATAATTGTAATTAAAATTTTGTAGAAATAAGTTTTAAAAAAACAATTTATTAAAATTACGCAAAATCCAAAATTAAATATAGCACTTGAATGAGTGACTTTGTAAGAAGTTTTCATGTTGTATCTATAATTAAAATGGAAAAGAACAAAAGGAATTAGTTTAATAATAAACAAGTGTGAAGTGTACGTATATGAGCAGCACATGATTATAAGTTTAAGTATGAACTATATATTAATTACTTTAGGCCAGATTGAGATTAATATTAACGTGAATCCGTATATTTTCTATTAATTTATTAATACTTTTATAAATATTAATAATATCATTATATCAATATTAATAGTATTTTTAGAATATATTTGGGGTCTAGAAAGAAACCCCATGCGGCCATGCAGATACACAAAGCCGAAGAAGAAATTTAAAAATCAAATAACCTAAAGCTCGGGATATCATTTAGAAGAAGAGATAGAAAATAAGTGTATAAATATTGTGGGCTTTTTGACTTTTATGGCCCTTATTTAATAAATAATTACTAATTTGACCTTTATGGCCATGCTTCTTCGCTCGTTTTCCACCAACGGCAGCTTTGAGATGCGTCTGGCACTCATTGCGTCACACAACTAAACTGAAAAAAAAATACCAATATCAGAAATATAAACATACATATTAGGGTTAGGGTTAGAGTAACACATACAAATTGATAAAATTATTCGGTCTGAATGAAATAATATAAACGAAAATACAAGGAATTGATAAATTTTCAAATGAGGGAGGAATATATGAAATCAAATCAATCAAACGAAAAAAAAAAAAAAATTTACCTTCAATCGATTGCAATCGGTGGAAGGCAGAGAGGATCACACACTGATGATCAGAAACAACAACAACACTTACCTGGGTACACACCTATGTACCCGGGTAAGTAATGCAAAGAATTCCCAGTTTCGAAGAACTCTATCCGGGTATACATCTATATACCCGGGTAGGTCAGAAAATTCAAAAAATTCCCGGATACGTAGGTGTGTATTCGGGTAAGATGTGTTGTCAATAGTCAAATAGGGACAAATTGATGTTATGTTTTTGGGAGAGATTAAATTTTCATATTAATTTTAAATAAAGGTCAAATTAATAATTATTTATTAAATAAGGACCGTAAGAATCAAAAAGCCAAATATTGTGTGTTATTAGCTTTAGTGTGATTACTTCTGCACATTTGGGTTGAAGATAGTATTATTGACGTAACTCCTCTGACGGTGATTTGAAGTTGCGCTTTTTTATTGAAATTAATGGAAATAAAGTTATACAACAGAACAAAGCATAGGGCTAGAGGTGCCTATTAGGGGTGTGTGTGGAATCCTGGGGATGGAATTTAACTGAATTTTTTGAAAATCCAAATCTAATTGATTTAAATGGTTCAATTCGAAACCAGTTCGATTTAGTTCAAAATCAATTCGCTTCGATTCAAAACTAATTCAATTAGGTTTCAAAATAGATTTGGTTTGGTTTCAAAATGGGTTCAGTTTCCTTTACAAACATGTTAAGTTAAGTCTTGTTATATTTGCACTTGAGTGGAGGATCTTGCTAAATTTGTTATTTCTTTGTTTATGTTTTGATATTCGGCCTTAATAAAGTTGTTTTCCGGTGTTTACCAAAAAAAAAAGTTGTTTTCCATTACTGAAAAGAAAAGAAAAAAAGAAAGATATTCTTACATCTATACTACAAAAATAATTAAATGTTATTATCCACTCAAATTCTAAAATCTTAAAATTGATTCTTTCAACATTTTTCAATTATTTAATTTTTTTTTTGGTAAGCTAATTATTTAAATTATTTTAATATCAATGATTTTACAATACTTTTGCAATTTAATACAAATATTTTCGTAAACATTCAACATATATATGACAAATAAGTTATTTCATCCATTACACACGAAAATGAAATAAGAAAGTTAGAGTTAATTGAACAAATACTTAATAGAATTGAACTCAACGTATGTGTTTTTATAATTTTTTTATTATGAGAAATTATATTTAAAGTTCAAAATCCGTTTGATTTCAGATATAAAAAAATTGTATGGTTTTAAATGAAATAAGTTGTCTATTATTATATTAAAAAATTGTGTGAGTTAATCATAAAATTCAAAATTATTAAATAACTTATCAAATATAGTATATATTATTTCTTAAAATGATTAAATAAAGAAAAAGCTTTGATTTGGAATTTGTTTGTCCATTGATGCATAAGGAACAATTTATATAAAAAAATGCAAGATAGTCAATTTTGATTTGTTAAATTTTTTGCTAATATATTATTATTATTATTAACTATTATTCTATTACATGGATGAATAATAGCAATCACTTTGCATTTTCTAACAATCAAATTTGACAATATCCTACTAAATTCAATTAAATTTCACTAAATATGTTTTGTTGCTCCAAATAATAAGGACAATAGTATGTTGCGCAAATATATTCATTAAAGTGTTATTTTTTTTATATATATTTTTAGGGTTTCAATTTTCTAGAAGAAACTTTTTTTATGCTGTAGATACATCTTGTCTGGGTTTCACGTCTATTAAAAAAATACTACATAAAAATTGAAAACTCACTGATTCGAAAAAATAATTTTCCTACGACATTAAAAAAATATTTTTTCATATTTTTATTTGGATTTGAATATCTTCAACAGTAAATTTTGAATCTTTGCAACAAACACAAAATATATGGTAGGACCCACTATTAAAAAAAATTAAAATGAAAATTGAATCTATGGCATAAGAATAATTCATCTGCAATGATATAAAAAATATTTCTCCCCTTTTTTTTAACAAATATTTGTCCAATTTTCATTACCCTAAGTTTTAGTATTATGTTCTATGTGTTTATTTTATCAGAAAAATATTTATGTAGATAATGCAGATAAATTATCTGTATTTATTTTTAAAATGGAATCATTTTGGAATTGAGAGATTAAAAAATTATTATTATAAAGACTATAATAATTCTGAAATAAATTAAATTATAAAAATTCCATAATTTTCGTCCCAAAATAATATTATATTAAACTTATTGCAGATAACTTATCTCTGTAATAACAAACACTTATTTTATTTTTATTTTTTTCAAACACTGAGTTATGCGGTCTGAGTCAGCGTCGTGTCAGTTTTTGACTTTAAAAGATAGAAGTCCTACTTTTTCGATATTATAGATGTGTTTTCCCCAGCTTTGTTGTGACTACCAACACTGTGACTCTGTGAGTGAAGGATGGTCATTGGTCAGGTTCCATTGACGCTTCTCTTTCATGAATGCATTTTTGATGGGTTGAGATTAAAGCTTCGGTCTTCATTTCTTATCTTCTATAATTATTAGCTGAATCTTATAACATACATTATATATTTTTTTAAGTAACATAATATACAAAATTGAAAAATAAACTTTATTATCCCAGTTATAATATGTGACAGAAGTTCTTGAGATAAGTGTGAGATCATTGCTCTGATAACTTTTAAAAATAGAGCAGCTCCATCGCAAATTTCAATTAAATCAATATTTAGCAGACTAAAAAAATAGTTATATATATTAAAAATGCAAGCGGTTGGGTAAAAATAAAAAAATAGAACCTTTAACATTATTATTACACTAAAATTATAAAGACTTGGAGATTATTTTAAGTTTCATGATTGGATAAGCAATTTTTTTATTTATATAATTTGATATAGCAATATAAAGTAAGATTTTAATTCCTTCCTTTTTCCGAAAGAAGAGAAGAGAGAGTAGTTCATTTTTTCAAACCGTAATATAAAATTCATTTAAACCAAACACGCCTACACATTTATATTTCTACTTAAAACAATAAATTTATTAAAAGTAAATTTCAAAAAATGCTTACATAATAATAAGAATAATAATAATAATAATAATATATAACTGTATTTTTTTTTTGGTAATCTGTATTTTTTATTTATGAACTATTAATGATGACAATACACTCGAGTAATTCATCTTATATACCAACAACGATGAACTGCAAAAACATGAGAATGGTCATTAGAAAGAGGAAAAGGAAAACACTATATATATTCTTTTAAGAGAACAAGTTCTTATCTTTTAGATATGACTTTTGACTTTTAAACTAATATAATAAAATTTATTGATAATATTAATATATTAATATACTAATTAAAATTAAGAAATCAAAACATCTTAGAAAAATAATATAATTATTATTTAAAATAGATATAAATAATTATTTAAAATAAGAATATCAAATCGACCTTATAACATTATTTTCTTAAGTACTTCCCAACATCCTTGTACCCTATTGTCGCTTTTTAATATTGGATAACATAATGAGTAATACTGACTTTGTTCAAACCTAGACCCACAGTGGACTTAATTTCCTTAGTGATTCTTAAAACATTGAGATGTTGTTTCCATTATCTTTTTGGCATATTCTTCTCTAGCCGCAAAGTTTTTTTTCTTCATATATTAACATTTGTCTTTCAACTTCCAATGGCATATTGTTAGACGTTTATGCTTCAACGCTCCCACTATAAGCTTAATTTCGATCCGTCCCTCCCCATTAACTTAAAATATTGAGTCATTTGGAAAATTCCTTTACTTTTACTCGATTCACGTATTTATTTTTTTATTTTTTTTGCGATTTCAATTAGAATACATTAGAAGGGCCAAAGTTCAGGGTGCTTAGCGTAAAGCAAACTTCAACAATTGTTGGCGGTATTTTCTGTGTTCTATACATTAGGATTTATTTTTGTTGAACATCAATTCTATCACCAGCAAGTTGCAATAATGCATGCATCCAGCTCGTTTATTCTATGCTCGTGCGGTAATATCTTACAGTTCCAACAAATCAATCGAATATGACGTGTAAATAAGCTGCTTTACCCGACACACGAGTTACCTCTCTCTGCTATTTGATTCCTTTTCGCCAAATGCTAGTTCCACTTGCCATTGAATTCAGGGGGCTTTTTGATCCATGTGAGTTGAATTGAGTAATTATTTATAATTTTATTTTTTTAACAAATGTTTTACCAAGTGTATGGGGAAAGACTGACAATAGTAATGGAGGCCCAAAGGCCCATTAGTTACTCCATTCAGTTATATTTGAAGTCAGTTAGATTAACAAACTAATAGTTGTTAGTCAATCAGTTACAAGTGTGTGTGTTAACTGATGACACCTCATCTTTGTATATAAAACTAATGTGCTCTGTTAGACAATTATTCATTCAATACAATATTCACTTTCTTTTCTTTCTTCTCTCTCATCACATATCTGATACCTTTCATGGTATCAGAGCTTTTTACAGATCCATGAAGACCAATACCAGTAACACTTCCGCACAAAACTTCATTCACATCTTTTCAAACCCTGTCTCCTTCAAGTTGAATGAAGAGAATTTTTTACCTTGGAAGCAACAAGCAGCAGCTTCAATCAATGGTTACAATTTGACAAGATTCATCACCAAAGAAGTGCAAGACTCAGTTCCTGCTGAAAGTGCAGATGTAGCTGCTACCGGAGATGCAAACAATATCCAAAGCTCCCAAAGATCGAAGTCAAAGGATCTTGATACTCAACAAGATCAGCTTCTCTTGTCATGGCTTCTTTCTTCCATGTCAGAAAGCCTTTATACTCGAATGGTAGGTTGTACAAGCTCTTTCCAAGTTAGGCAGAAACTTGAGGAATTTTTTGCTTCACAAACAAGATCTAAAGTTAAACAACTAAAGATTCAGTTGAAGAATACAAAAAAAGAAGGAGATGTCTCTAAGTGCTTACTTCAGATCAAGAAAATTGTAGTTTCACTTGCTGCAACTGGTTCAAAAGTTGATACAGAGGATCACATAGATGCTATACTGGATGGCCTTAATGAAGACTATGACTCTTTTGTCACTTCAGTCATTTCCAGATCCGATCCATATACTGTAGGAGAAATAGAAGCACTTTTAATGGCTCAGGAACAAAGATTTGACAGACACAAAAAGAAATCTTGCAGGAAATATGCAAGCCAATGTGACACAAATGCATCAGATGCAACCGAGAAGGCAAAACAATTTTTCAGGAAACTATAGAGGAGGATTCAATAGAGGAAGGTTTCCTTTTCCTGGTAACAGAGGAGGAAGGTTTCAAAGAGGAGGAGGCAGGTTCTATGGTAATGGAAATAGATCACAATGTCAGGTATGTGGAAAGTATGGACACCTTGGCTGGGAGTGTCAGCATAAGTATAATCAAAACTATCAAAGTCCTTTTGCTCAAAATAGCACCAACAACAATTCTGCAAGTGGAAATCTTCAAGCTGATATGACAGTCACTAACAATGCTGCTTCACAACATCAGGAAGATTCAACCTCATACAATGGATCAAGTCAGTTTGATTCATCATCTGACTACTTCTCGGCTGTTGACTCTTGCTGGTATCCTGATTCAGGAGCCACCAATCATTTCACTCTTGATGCAAGTAATATGCTAAACAAAACAAAGTATAATGGTCAGGAAGCTGTCCAAGTAGGTAATGGTTCTAACTTGAAAATCAAGAATATTGGACACTCAATTCTAAATTCAAATATCTGTCCTATGTCATTTAGGCTATTGAATTTACTTCATGTTCCTAGTCTATCCAAAAATCTATTAAGTGTTTCTCAATTTGCTAAAGAGCATAATGTCTTTTTTGAATTCCATGCTAATATGTGTTGTGTTAAATCCCAGACTACCAAGGAGATTCTTCTCCAAGGCAAGCTTAAGAATGGCCTTTATGCATTCGATGATGTCCTACAAAAACTCCAAAGAAAATCTGCTGGAGCTCTTTCAAGTCCACCTACTTCTACTGTTTCAAATTTCATGTGTAATAATACATCTAGAAACTCTACTCTAGATCTTTGGCATTCAAGACTAGCTCATGCCTCTCTTCAAACTGTAAAGTTGGCACTTAGACACTGTAATATACCATTCATAAATAAAACATAATCCAAATTGTGTTGTGCATGTTGTATGGGAAAAATGCATCAATTACACTTACCAAATACTACTACTGTTTATGAAAAACCCTTGGAACTTGTTTTATCTGATATCTGGGGTCCAGCACCTGTTGAAAGTAGTTATGGTTCTAAATACTACATTATCTTTGTAGATGCCTATTCAAACTACACTTGGACTTATCCCATGCAAAACAAATCACAAACTTATGACATATTTTTACAATTTAAAACAATGGCAGAATTGCAACTTAAACAAAACTAAAAGCACTCCAAACAGACAATGGAAAAGAGTACTTAAAACTGTATCCTTTATTAAAACAACAAGGAATCATACACAGGCTCACATGTCCATACACTAACCAACAAAATGGAAAACCAGAAAGAAAACATAGGCATCTAGTTGACATTAGACTTACCCTATTGGCAGCCTCCAACCTACCAACAAAATTTTGGGAAGATGATTTTCTCACAGCTACATTTGTTATCAATCAACTTCCTACACCTACACTTAAAAAAATCTCCCTTTGAAGTCCTATTCCATAAAGTTCCTGACTATACCTATCTAAAAACTTTTGGCTGTGCCTGCTATCCCTATTTGAGACCTTACAACAGACACAAAGTTGATTTTAGGTCAGCCAAGTGTATTTTTCTAGGGTACAGGCTACAACATAAAGGATATAAGTGTCTAAGTCCAACTGGTAAAGTTGTTATAGCAAGACATGTTCTATTTGATGAGTCAGTTTTCCCCTATAAAGAGTCAACACAATCAGTAGCTTCTCCTTCAACTTCACAACCCTCACTCCCACCTATAATTCCTACTGTCTCAATTCCTTCTAATCTTACACAGACTTTATCCAATTCTCCTATATTTAGTGCCATTAATACTGATTTTTCTGTTAGCACCACTAACTCTACTTGCAGGTCCTCTATTCCTACTGACATTGTTTGCAGATCTAGTCCTAATGCAACAGTCAATTCTCCTCCAGCTGCTGGACCTTCACTCAACAGACACAATATGACAACAAGAGCCAAAGCTGGTGTTTTCAAGCCTAAAGTCTTTACTGCTTCTTTGGAACCTACATCAGTGTCTCAAGCCTTATCACAACCTCACTGGCTTCAGGCTATAAAGGAAGAATATGAAGCTCTCCTTCGAAACAATACTTGGCAGTTAGTTTCTCTCCTACCTAACAAACTTCCTATTGGATGTAAGTGGGTATTTCGAACCAAGTTTAAACCTGATGGGATTGTTCTAAAGTACAAAGCTAGACTTGTAGCTAAGGGGTTTCACCAACAAGAAGGCTTTGACTATCAAGAGACCTTCAGTCCTGTTGTTAAGCCAGTAACAATCAGGATTGTTCTTATTGTTGCTCTATCTAAAGGGTGGCCAATTCACCAACTGATGTGAATAATGCTTTCCTAAATGGGGATCTACATGAAAAGGTGTTCATGCAACAACCACCAGGCTTCACTCATTCTAACAAAACTCTTGTGTGCAAGCTTACAAAAGCACTCTATGGTCTCAAATAGGCACCACGTGCCTAGGTTGAAAAACTCAGCACTACTCTTCACAGCCTTGGGTTCTCTACTGCCAAATGTGATTCTAGCCTATTCATCTCAACCACTAAGACTACTACTCTGTTTGTTCTTGTGTATGTAGATGATATTCTAATTACTAGATCTTCCACCTCAGGCATCACTTCTCTGATCCATTCCCTCAACAACACCTTTTCCCTCAAAGATCTGGGACACCTACACTACTTCTTAGGCATTGAAGCTCACAAAACACAATCTGGTGGTTTTCATCTCAACCAGTCCAAATACATTTCAGACATTTTGAAGAAAGCCAATATGCTGGACTGTAAACCCATGCCCTCACCTATGATATGCACTCCCAAACTCTCATCCCGTGAAGGATCCCCTCACCCTGATCCAGCTCAATCTCGTTCCATTGTTGGAGCTCTTCAATATGCCACCATTACAAGACCTGATATAGCATATAGTGTCAACAAAGTTTGTCAGTTCATGCATAACCCGTTGAACACTCACTGGAAAGCAGTCAAAAGAATTTTACGTTACCTTAGTGGGTCTGTTTCCCATGGCTTAACTATTGAGCCTTCCAACCATTTCCATCTTGCTGCCTACTGCGACTCCGACTGGGGTTTGAATCCTGATGATCGCAGATCTACAAGTGGTCTTTGCATCTTCTTTGGTTCTAATCTAGTCACATGGTCGTCTAAGAAACAACATGTGGTGAGTAGATCCAGCACCGAAGCCGAATATAGAGCCCTAGCTGCTACTGTAGTTGAAATCAGCTGGATCCAGTCTCTACTCTCTGAGCTTCAAATCACACTTCCCCGTTCACATACTCTCTACTGTGAAAACCTCTCTGCGGTGCTTCTCACGTCAAATCCCCTCTTTCATTCTTATACGAAGCACTGTGAGTTGGATCTCCACTTTGTCAGGGAGAAAGTTCTCTCCAAAGCGATCTCGGTTCATCACGTTCCAGCCTTGGAACAGATTGCTGATGGGCTCACAAAGGCAGTGGCCTCTGATCCTTTTTTGCACTTCAGGACCAAGCTCCGTGTTCTCGATATCAAGCCCACTTCGCTTGTGGGGGGGATGACAATAGTAATGGAGGCCCAAAGGCCCATTAGTTACTCCATTTAGTTATATTTGAAGTCAGTTAGATTAGCAAACTAATAGTTGTTAGTTGTTAGTCAATCAGTTACAAGTGTGTGTTAACTGATGACACCTCATCTTTGTATATAAAACTAATGTGCTCTGTTAGACAATTATTCATTCAATACAATATTCACTTTCTTTTCTTTCTTCTCTCTCTCTCATCACATATCTGATACCTTTCAAAGACGTATATCTTGGCGGTACACCTTCAAGTCGCACATCACACATGCATGATTTGTGCAAAACTCAACATGCCCTCTATCACGTGTCACACATACAAGATGCGCATGAAGAGAGTGCATGGCTTAAATGTGCATGAGAGTGATATGTGCTTTGCAGAGCACAGCACGACATGTGACAAGTGTGATTTGGCTTTTACACAAATTGTGTATGAAGATGATGTGTGACTTGAACCTATATTATCAGGATACGTGTCTTTTCACAATAGATTGTTAAATCATTTGTCAAAAAATTAAACTGATGAAATATTTTTAATTTTGTTTTAGATGGGTCAAAAAGCGGAATAAGGGCCATTTTGATCCGTGAATCGTTGTTGGTAATATATGAATTTTTCCTTATATGTGCGGTCCACATTTTCGAGTAATTATTCATATATTTTGTAACTACCTATATCTTTGTATAATTGCCCATTAATTTTGAAATGCACACAACTCCCTACAATGAACAGACTTTAATAAAGGTGTGCATTGTATTTTTTGATCTCTAAGCTTGTTATTTTATATTAAGTTGCCATACATCATTTAGGTAGAGAGTGAAAATTTAAAAACATTATATATAGAAATCCAAAATTCCGGGAAACCAAAGAGTTAACAATGGCTTGAGGTGTACTATAATTCCCTTTAATTACTTTCTACATAAATCTAATTGTTGCATTTTGTTTTAGATCGGCCTTCTCAACGCAATACATTTGGGCGGCATGTAAAGAACCACTAAAGGGTCAAACTTCTTTCTCCTCATGGTGGGTACATAAATCTTAATATAGAGGATCTCTCACTCCTTTGCTATAATACATGCAGTGGTCCATATCTTTAATCTAGTAGTGAGATATTGGACAAACCATTATGAGACATCTCTCTCGTCATTAAGAAATAATTCCTATCTATATGTACATCTCTTTTCTCTAGCTCACGAGAAATTTTGCATTCATTATTTTTATAAACTATTATACTGTCAAAATATATAGCCACTTCCACTCTCACAACCCTACCTAAGATAACACCTATAGTAACTTTCTGTATGCTTTGGTCCATATCAATACTACTTTGAACACCTATACAATGATATTCCTGAAGGTATATCATCAGAAACGCGGAAGCGCATCGTACCGATGCGATGAGGAATGAGGACACCACTTTGATTATTCGGGGTGAAGAAGCGAGCGTGACGATTTCTCACCTTAAGTTCTCCTTCTTAAGCATCACAATCTTGCAGCAACGCACCACGAACGGTCGTAATTCCGCTATATAGTTGATCTTCCAGGCAATGACTCAAGAGGATCAGAGGATCGTGTGGTCAACCGTTCAGATGATGAACGTATGCCTATTTGGTGTGTTTCTGATGTCTGTAACCCTAAGAGGCACAAGGGAGAAAAAAGTGTTTATATACCCTGCCCAATCCAAAACTAACCCTAAGTTTCATGGGTTAAAATTAGACTTTTGGGCTCACTCTCACTAAAGCTATTGGGCTTAAGTGAAAAGAACATACTAAACTCAATAATACCACACTCCTTAAAGAATACATATCTATCTCTGCACACATTTGTGTGAAAATAATTAGATCGCTTCAGAGTTGATGTTACAGCAAGTGCTGAGGATTTTCAATAACACTATGTACAAAAAATAAAAAATGTGGGTTCATTGGGAATAGGGTCAAGGAATTTATTTAGGTTGATTTGACTAAGGATTTGGTATTTGTACTTTTAAATGATATACAATTATATCATTTTAAATAAAAAATATATATACAATAGAACATGGGAGAGAAAATAAGTGATTTTTTTATTTAAATTTCAAATAATAAATGTTAATTTTAACTAAAATAATTTAAAAGTACAAACATTTTTCCATTTTACTAACTATAATCCAATTGGATAGAAATTGAAAGACATAGCTTCAATTGACGATAAACTATTGATACAACTTTCAACTCAAAAGATTTTGTTGCGTTGACTTGAAGAGAGTGGTTCGACTGCAAAGTATATAAAATCTAAGTAATACTTCAACGAACAAAATGGGCAATTTTTTTTTAAATATTGCATTTTAATTAAATAATTACGCATTTATTTCTGTTTGGGGAATAATTACAGATATATTGCATATTGTGACGCCCCAGTGAGGCGTCTCCTATGAAGGGAAGGACCCATTGAGGCGTCACATGTGACGCCCAAAAGGGGCGTCTCATGTGTGCATCTATATATACCCCCATTTTACCATTTCACTCCTCACTCATTCACCTCACTCTATCTCTCTCTAACCTCTCTCTAAGCATGGTTCGTAGCGAAGCTCTGCCAACTTAGGTAAGGTCGTAATACCTTCTATGTATACGTTTGAATTACAGTGCTAGTTAGTAATACATGTTAGGATTGATTGTATATTAGAGACTTAGAACATTAGGATAGTCACTTTGAAATTTTGTGGCATACTATGAATGTTGTAATGATATAGTAATTTTTTGTTACGTAGTTATTATTATTAATATTTAATTATTCATTAGGGTTTAGCGTATTAATTAGTGATTTAGAAAATAGTGATAACGACTTCGTAAATTTTGTATGTATGATGTTATTAATGCGGGAGTGTAATCATGATTTTTTAGTCAGTTAGGTGTGATGATTAGTACATATTTATGAAGTTAGTAGTGACTTAGGGTTAAGTATTATGTCAGTATGTTTTAATATTATATTATAACAAATAAATGACTGTACTACGTATTAATATTATTTCATTAATTTCGAATTCGATTGTAGTAAAAACGTAGGCTTAATGCTTAATTTTTTTTGATAATAAATTAGGACCATTGCTTAATTAATTTGTAAATAAGTTGGGGCATTACATGTGTGATTTATTTTGATGTTGTTTTATACTATATGTTTTAGGGTCATGGCTGATTTGTCATCGTCTTCGGGTTCTGCATCGGATGTAGAGTGTAACGCCTGGCAACTTGCAAGGATCAACGACTGTCCCCACACACTAACACGAGACTTTTCAACGTGCTTTGTCCTCACTCGCACACTTCCTGGGAAAACTTCCCAGGAGGTCACCCATCCCAGAATTGCTCCAAGTCAAGCACGCTTAACTATGGAGTTCTTCTGTTCCGGGCTACCGAAAAATAGATGCATCTTGTTAGTATAGGTAGTACCAATTAATTCTTATTAGCTATTCCCAACTGTACCGTCCCATACCAGCACAGTCTCTGGAATCCCTCTCTTTCGGGTGTTGATTCGATTCATTCATGTACCCCCGTCCCTAGAAGCCTGCCAGGAGCCGCTCCTTATTTGTGCCCTTTCGCACCATGCCCTTTCGCACCGGCGATCACTCCCCGCCCTCATCAGCGCCCGGGATGTTACATGCCCACCAGCTTCCGCCTGGTTCGTCCTCGAACCACACCCTACTGGAAGAGAGGCCCTGCTCTGATACCACTTGTAACGCCTGGCAACTTGCAAGGATCAACGACTGTCCCCACACACTAACACGAGACTTTTCAGCGTGCTTGGTCCTCACTCGCACACTTCCCGGGAAAACTTCCCAGGAGGTCACCCATCCCAGAATTGCTCCAAGTCAAGCACACTTGACTATGGAGTTCTTCCGTTCCGGGCTACCGAAAAGTAGATGCATCTTGTTAGTATAGGTAGAACCAATTAATTCTTATAAGCTATTCCCAACTGTATCGTCCCATACCAGCACAGTCTCTGGAATCCCTCTCTTTCGGGTGTTGATTCGATTCATTCATGTACCCCCGTCCCTAGAAGCCTGCCAGGAGCCGCTCCTTGTTTGTGCCCTTTCGCACCGGCGATCACTCCCCGCCCTCGTCAGCGCCCGGGATGTTACATAGAGCCTACCGATCCCAACATGTACATCATACCTGTGCCTTACAGATGGGACGTCCTTCATAAGAGGACACAACGTGCCCATATTTCACAGAGAGTGTGGAATACTGAGCATGTCAGGAAAATAAAGACCAGGCGTGGGAAACTATAGGGGGCCACATACCGGGGCTATTCCAGAGGTGGTCGCAGACGACCTCACACATGCCGGATTCATACATGTTGCTAGTATGCGACATATACAAGTATGTAATTTATGGGATTTTGCATTAATGTAATTATTCAATACCATTTGTTAACACGTGATAATTGTATATTTTATTTCAGATTGATGCCCCATTAATTAGTACTCTGGTCGAGAGGTGGAGACCAGAGACACATACTTTCCACATGACGCAAGTTGAGATGACTATCACCTTACAGGATCTGGCGAGCATATTGGGCTTGCCTACTGACGGCACTGTCGTTACGGGATCTACTTCGGAGGATTGGCCGGCTGTTTGTGGTGAGGTTCCTCAGGTGAGTTCCATCATTCAGGTGACCTTCGCATCTCATTCTTAGATCGGTTATATACCCGGTGGACTGATCATGCCGGGGATCATGATGTCGAGATCTATTTCACAAAGGCTCACATTGCCTGCATGCTTGGGTGTTGGTTGCTGGCGGACAAGTCTGGAGGTAGCAATTTCAGTTGTCGGCTGATCCCGTTGCTAGACTGAGGATTTGATGATATCGATCGTTTCAACTGGGGATCTATGGTGTTGTCACACTTGTTCAGGAATTTGTGTGAGTTGACAGATGACAATCGATCTGAAATGGGTGGTTGCCATATTCTTCTTCAGATTTGGTCATGAATACGATTTCCACCTATTGCTCCACCCTTCCTCCTCCTCCAGAGCCGGGCACGCATTATGGATCCGGTATGCTTTATTTACTTCATTCGATTTCGGTAATGAGTTATCATATATCCTAACTATATACTTCTTGATTATGATTGATGATATATGTTTCTGATGACAGGTTTAATACGGTGGCAAAGTTTAAACCTCATGAGGTAGTCCATTATCGGACAACCTTGGACACACTATGTAGAGATAAGGTTAGGTGTTGGATACTTATATGTTGTTATTTCTCCATGGATGTATTTTTTTGTAACTCCATATATTGTTTATCATTTTGTTTGTAAATGGTGTGGCAACCATATATCGATTATCAGTGGTTGGACGTGACTCCACACCAGCAGTACCTGTAGCTTGTTGTCACACCCCTTATTTAAGAGAGGATAGTTTTCAAAACTGTCAACTCTAGGAACGTATTAGTTGAATGAAGTTGTAGTATGCCTAAGAGAAGACAATGTACTAGGGAGATGCCTAAGAGAAGACAATGTACCTTCTTAACTTGATTCCTTCAAAGTTTGTTGTAAAGACACCTAAAGAATTATAGAAAGGATACAAGCCCAGATCAAACCATATTAGGACTTAGGGTGCTCCGACACCAGTACTATAACAATATTCAAATAAGTTGGAATATTGTACAAAATTATGCAAATCTTTTGGCTACCCTAAGAGAGCCGAGGATGGGATCTTATTTAGTCCAAAGTATTAGATGATCTTCTCGGAGGAGGCCTGGATGAGAAATTAAAAGCCCTTAATTAAGGTTATTATTGATTAGACTTATCTCAGATAAAGAATTTTTAAAATCTCTAGAAGCTCCATCCCTTGTTCCCTTGATTGTTTAAAGGAAGGAATACATCTCTAAGTGAACAAACATGGGAACCATAATTGAAAATTCAACATGATAATATACAAGTAAAATTAGTAGAAATATTAGTATCATATGTGGAAGAAAACATCAAGGAGTTATTGACACAAAATATGTGAATCCTCAAGAAATTGAAGATCCACAATCTGCCCCCAAAACTTGTATCTGCTTGTAAATACACAAACTTTAGTGTGGTACATTCATAGTGGGAGAGAACCTTGTTAACTCTCAAGTTGTCTCTTATTGAGTGACTTTGATCCCACTAGTTACAATAATGCACTAGAAGATGTTATTGATCAAGTATTACTCAAGCTATGAACTAAGAGGTGGAATACTTGTATTTTGACTCCATTCGGTCCCTAGTAAAGGCACCATGAGGGATAAGACCCACTAAGTGTATGTGGACCGGAAGAAAACAAAAGGATGGACAGGAATTTTTGTGAGACGCCATACTTGAGTCTGTACAGATTCTCTTAGTTACTATTATAAGTCTAAATTATAAGATTTTATTTTATGAGTTGGATATCAAGACATCTATAGCAACCAAAAAAGGTTTATAGCTGAAGAGTGGAAATACTATGCAAGTTGTGAAAAACCACTCTTTGGACTTAAGCAAGCATCCACATCATGGAACATCAGTTTGATTGGGTAATCAAAATTTTGATTTTGAGAAAACCTTGATGAATAGTGTGTATTTGTATGTAAATGATCTAAGGGGAGGCAATGAAAGTAAACTGGCCTCTGAAGGCCGATGCATGTAAGGTGTAAAACAAAATTTTTACTGCGGAACATACATGCACACATAGGTTCATGCTTTAAGACAACATGATGTTACCTTGTTTTTGGCCTGATCAGTCAGGGAGATCAGATGTCAGGCTTGAAGGGTTCAAACCCTCTAATGGTGATCCACACCACCGTTCGTCAATGATGCAAGAACCCTTTCTTGAAAGCCACCAGAAGAACACCACAGTGAGGCTTGCTATGCGCACAAGTGGTGAAGGTGGAGGCTAGGTATTCTGTTTGGAAAGGTGTAGTGAGCTACCCTACAGAATGGTGCATAGATGGAGGAGAGTTGGCTAGGTTTTTACAAAACCCTAAGGTGAGGAACAAGTCATGTTATATGCGCACACTTGGAGAGGAGGAGGGATTTAAATCATTCAAAATGAAAAGCAAACTTTCAAACTTCTTTGAAATTTGCGCATAGAACAGTGAGATAAGGTGGAGCTGTTGCAAAACTAACTTTGCCAACAACCTCTAATCTTATCCACATGAAATTAAGTTCAAAATAATTTAAACTTAAATTCATAAACTATCATATAGTATATACTTCTCATGCGCATAATTCAGCCCTAGAAGGGGTCCAAATATATTGAGTAGTTGCATTCAAAATTTGAATCAACTCACCCACTGATTCCCTCAACCACCAAATCTGAATGGAGGTTTGTTTTAAGTGATAAGATGACATTCTTATCACCTAAAACTTGCGCACCAAACAGCCAAGGAAGTGCCTCCAAAGATGCTTCTTGATCCAAGGAATATGCTCCAATAAGATCCTGTCTTATCCTTTTGTTATGAAACAACTTTTCAAAACCAATTCAAATTCGAATTCAAACACTTGAATTCAAACGTTCAAACATTCAAATTCAAAATTCAAAATTTCAAATTTCAAATTCAAAATTCGAATTTCAAAATTCAAATCCAAATTCAAATTTCAAAATTCAAATTTCAAATTTCAAATTTCAAATTCAAAATTCGAATTTCGAAATTCAAATTCTAAATTCAAATTTCAAAATTCAAATTTCAAATTCAAAATTCGAAATTCAAATATTTGATTATTAATTTAACTAATTAAATTAATTAGTAATGGCTTGGACTATCCAAGCCCATTACTAAATTTCATGCACCACCCACCCATTTAGGTGGGCTTCCAAACAGCTTCTTGGGCTAATAACCATTATTAGGCCCAATACCTTTAAAGCTAGTCCATCATGACTACAAGGTGTTAGTGTGTGACCCATTAGGTCCAACTTAGCTTCTGACATAACTGGGCTTGGGCCCAACAAGCCCACGACCCAATTAATGACAACACAGAGCACTAGCAATGCTTTGTTGCCCCAGAACTAGTCAGATTAATGACTTGATCAACCTATTGCACATATTTGGTTACCGTATGTATTTCCCTTCGTCTCGGTTATCTTCCCATTAACCTAGGGTAAGGAAATGTATCAACCCCTGCGGTTTAGGGTAAGCTTTATTCGAAATAGGGAATCTTCAATTTACTGACTCTAAAGGCAGATCATCTCATGATCTCTTTTACTATGCATAGATTCCCGAGTCCCTGTAAATGTCATCCCGATTTCTCCAGTTTACAGATAACCTAATCTCTCACAGAGATTTGACGAATTCCTTCAGCTTATTACCCTAGCCCTGTGCCCTTTAAGGACACGCACAACAGTATACCTATGAGTCTCCATGTTTCAGGCAGACGAGGTATACAATCAAAACATGCCTTCAAGAACACAGTCTAGGTAATAACTTCTGGTCTAAGGAAAGACATACCCAAACATAAAGAGATTACTCCAATGACACTATCTGTGAGATTTCCTCATAGAGTCTCTTTTTGGGTCTGTTCAGTGCGAGCTATACTCTTATAGGTCCACCCACGACTTTAGCTAAGATATCTCCATATCTGCAGCTCATGAGGTCTTTACCTTGTATCCATATACAAGTAGATAAGTCGTACTAGTCTTTACTCGAGATCACTGATCCCCAAACTCAGTGTCTCTAGACTAGGAACATATAATTAGGAATAGACATGCAATATCTTTGAATCCTCATGATCGTGATCTCATCACAGATACTCAAGAGATACCTGTTCTATTCCAAGGGGTTTATCCAGTTCGTTCATATAATATTAACAGTAATATCGAGACACAATATGAAACTGAATAAATAGTGCTTTCATTTATTTGCGACAAACAAAGTTCTACATCTAGTGTCCTTTATTTAATCAAAAGATTGTCTCTAGGACACCCATATGCTAACAAGCTCCCACTTGGCCTAGAGCCAATCAGACCTAAGTCGTATGCCCAAAGCCTCATAACGACTATCATGTTTTCTCTGAGAAACAGCCCTTGTCAGAGAATCGGCCAGGTTATCGTCTGTGGGAACATAATCCATTTTTACATCATTCCTATCAATGATTTCTCTAATCAAATGATATATGCGGAGCACGTGTTTAGATCTTTGATGAGACCTAGGTTCCTTTGACTGCGCAATGGCTCCTGTGTTGTCGCAAAGCAACTGTATGGGCTCATTCACGCTTGGAACCACCCTTAGTTCATTTACGAACTTCTTGATCCACACTGCCTCCTTAGCTGCTTCTGAAGCAGCTATGTATTCAGCCTCTGTCGTTGAATCTGCTGTTGTCTCCTGCTTGGAACTTTTCCAAGATACTGCCCCACCATTTAAGGTGAATACGAATCCTGACTGTGACTTGCAGTCATCTTTGTCACTCTGAAAGCTGGCATCAGTGAACCCTTTCACTGTTAACTCATTAACCCCACCATAGACCAGAAACGCATCCTTAGTTCTTCTTAAATATTTAAGGATGGTTTTGACTGCCGTCCAGTGACCCTCTCCAGGGTCTGACTGGTATCTGCTCGTAATGCTTAAAGCATATGAGACATCTGGTCTCGTACATATCATGGCATACATGATGGATCCAATAGCCGAAGCGTATGGAATTCCACTCATGCGATCATTCTCAGGCTGTGACTTAGGACACATAGCCTTTGATAGGTGTACCCCATGACTGACACGAAGAAAACCCCTTTTCGACCCTTCCATGCTAAACCTCTTTAGCATCTTGTCAACGTACGTGGATTGAGATAAACCCAGCAGCCTCTTGGATCTATCTCTATAGATCTTTATACCGAGCATAAAGGCTGCCTCTCCCAAATCCTTCATGGTAAAGTTTTCTGAAAGCCATTCTTTCGTTGTTTTTAATGTGGGGATGTCATTTCCTATTAGCAATATGTCATCTACATAGAGCACTAGGAAGACGACATTACTCCCACTAACCTTTCTGTAAACACAAGGTTCATCCTCGTTCTTGATAAAACCGTTACTCTTAACGACTTCATCAAAACGTATATTCCAACTCCTTGATGCTTGCTTTAGCCCATATATTGACCTTTGTAGTTTGCATACCATATGCTCCTGATCTTTGTTTTCAAAGCCTTCAGGTTGTGTCATGTACACTTCCTCCTTCAAGAACCCATTCAAGAAGGCGGTCTTGACATCCATTTGCCAAATTTCATAGTCGTGGTATGCTGCTATTGCAAGCATGATCCTAATAGATTTGATCATGGCAACTGGTGAGAAAGTTTCATCGTAGTCAACTCCTTGTCTTTGACGATACCCTTTCGCCACCAACCTAGCTTTGTAGGTCTGAACGTTGCCATCTGCATCAGTCTTTCTTTTAAAGACCCATTTATTACCGATAGGAACTATTCCTTGCGGTTTAGGAACCAAGGTCCATACCTTGTTCTGATACATCGAATCCATTTCAGATTCCATGGCTTCAAGCCATCTAGAGGAGTCAACATCTCTGACCGCCTCCTCGTAGTTACTTGGTTCATCATCCTCAACAGTTTGTTGATTCTCAATCACAAACCCGTACCTTTCAGGTGGATGGATGACCCTCGTAGATCTACGGAGTTGTGTGTTTACTTCTCCATTGGAGAACGTCGCCTGCGGAGCAGACTCGGGTTCTTCAATCTGTTCTTGTGGATCTTGCACTTCTTCAAGATCAATCTTTCTGCCACTGCCTCCTTGAGAGATCAAATCCTTCTCAAGGAACTCAGCATTCTTTGACACAAACACTTTGTGTTCTTCTATGGAGTAGAAGTAGTATCCCTTAGTACCTTTAGGATACCCCACAAATAGACATTTAGTACTCTTAGCACTAAGCTTGTCTGATATCAACGCTTTGACATAAGCTGGCGATCCCCATACCCTGAGGTAACTCAGGTTGGGTCTCTTACCACTCCATATCTCATATGGTGTGGTCTGAACAGATTTAGACGGTACCCTATTTAGAAGGTATGCCGCTGTGTCTAAGGCATATCCCCAAAACGATTTTGGAAGTTGAGTCTTACTCATCATAGACCTAACCATGTCTAACAAGGTCCTGTTTCTCCTTTCGGAGACACCGTTTTGGTGTGGTGTGTAAGGAGCGGTGAATTGTGAGAGAATTCCATTTTCTCTCAGATAACCCTGAAACTCGTGGCTCAAATATTCACCACCACGATCTGATCGTAATGTCTTAATCATCTTGCCACGTTGTTTCTCCACTTCATTCCTAAACTCTTTGAACTTTTCAAACGCTTCAGATTTATATCTCATTAGGTATATATACCCAAATCTTGATTTGTCATCTGTAAAGGTAATGAAATAAGAATATCCACCTCTAGCCTCAATACACATTGGGCCACATACATCAGTATGAATGAGTTCTAATAACTCACTAGCCCTATGACTCTCAACCCCTTTGGGCTTTTGTTGAATCATTTTCCCAGCTAGACAAGATTCACACTGTCCATAGGATTCCAAATCCATGGAGTCCAGGTATCCATCTCTATGCATCCTGGACAATCTTGTTTCATTTATGTGCCCTAGTCTACAGTGCCAAAGATAAGATTGATTATCCGTCCTAGGTCGTTTCACATCTATATTGAGCACTTCATTTCCCATTTCCAACACATACAATCCATTTATTAAAGAAGCAGTACCGTAAACCATATCATTCAAAATGATAGAAAAAGTACCATCCCTAATACTGAAAGTATAACCATCTTGTTCTAAACAAGAAATTGAAATAATGTTTCTAGAAATATGCGGAACATAAAGACAATTATTCAAATGCAATAAAAGGCCCGTAGGCAAAATAAGGTCAGCATCTCCAACTGAATGAGCAGCAACTCTTGCTCCATTACCAACGCGGAGATCCACCTCGTTTCTATCCAATCTCCTTGGGCTCCTAAGTACCTGCAACGTATTGCAGATATGAGAACCGCATCCGGTATCCAATACCCATGAGGATGGATTAGCATAAGAATAATTTATCTCAATCATGAAAATACCTGAGGCAGAAGCATCACCATGCTTCTTGTCCTTCACATTGTTCAGGTAGTCTGGACAATTCCTCTTCCAGTGGCCTTTTTTGCCACAATGGAAGCACTCAGCATCACCCTTGTCTTTAGGTGCCTTCTTACCCTTCTTCTTACCCTTCTTCTTCTTGGATTTTCCTTTGGGCTTAAGGGGGTCACCTTTTGCAGGCTCCTTACCCTTTCCCTTGGCCTTGCTAGGCCCACCAATCAAAAGAGCCTGTGTCCTATCCTTCTTGATAGACACTTCAGCTGTTGTTAACATGCTTAACAACTCAGGCAAGCTCACTTGCATCCCATGCATATTGTAATTCATGATGAATTAACTGAAGGAAGGTGGAAGTGAGGTGAGGACTAAGTTATTACTTAGCTCGGCATCCATGATGAAGCCTAGGTTTCCTAGCTTCTCAATCAGCCCGATCATCTTGAGAACATGGCTGGCAACAGACATGCTCTCAGTCATCCTACAAGAGAACAGTTCTCTTGAGGCCTCATACCTCTCATGCCTACCTTTAATATCATACAACTCTTTGAGATGTACGATAATAGAGGGAGCATCCATATGCTCATGCTGCTTTTGCAGTTCAGGCGACATGGATGCCAACATGATGCATACTGCCATCACATTGTCATCCAAATGCTGTTGGTGGGTTACGAAATCAAATTCCGCAAACCCTTCTTCCACTTCCCGTGGAGCTACGGGTATTACAGCTTCTAAAACGTAGGCAATCTTTTCGGCCCTTAGAACTATTCTTAGGTTCCGATACCAGTCCATAAAATTTGAACCGGTCAGTTTATTCGTATCGAGTATTGAACGCAGTGACAGTGGATTAGTCATACTATAAGCTGAAAAGGATGTAAAGATAGTTTTAGTTAATATACGGTTATGTAGTTAAAAGCAAATTATTAAAGACTTGAAATAATTTGCCCCTCCCACTATTTTATCTAAGTCAATGACCCTTCCTTTTGACTTAGGGTTAATCTACTTTAGATTTTACCTTAGTGGGATTAAGAGTGCGATTATTTATTTTAACCTCCGTCTGAGACCGCAAGATTAATTTAAATAAAGGGTTGATCTTTATCAACAGTATCTCATACCCTCTCTTAACATTAGGTTGACAACTCTTTGTCACTTAGTAGTGCATCTCATGCAACCAACCTAGCACCATTACCCTAAGCACATAAGCCCGGCTGTGCCTGCAACTTATGTCTTAGTTAAGCATTAAACCAGCACCCTAAGTGTCTTACACTTCAAACACTACTCTAGCCCAACGAAATAGTGGGTCCCAACTGAGTTGTGGAGCACCACTATGTAGAAGAGTTTTGAGTAGCATTGGTGGTGGGAGGTAATCATATGCTTAATTATTTATTCCTTTTAAGGGTTCCTTTTATCTTGGGGTTAATTAGGTCCCATCAAACGCATATTGTAAGTTATCATGCTAGTCGTTACCTATGTCAAACATCTATCGGTATACACTAGTCGCTTTTGGACAAACATAATAACCATACAAAACGCGGTTTGCCCAATTCATGCATACTAGACGTTCTAATCATACATGCATATAAACAGTTTATATTGAGATAGCCATGGTGCTCGCGCTTTTGTCCTTTTTGCTTCTTTAAGCAACGGCCGCTTGTCGTCTATACGCCACTAGCCTATTTCTCTAATTACAAATAATTAAAGAAACTCCATAACATTTTGGAGGGACAAAATTACAAAATTTAAATTACAAATACACTTGTAAATTAAAATGCGCGATTACACATTAATTTAAAATTCAAAAAAATTCAAATCCGGGCACCATGACCATCCCCTTCCTGTTTGTACCTGAAAAGTTCAAAACTTGCAAACACAAACATTATATTATCACATAACATTTTCACATGTATTTTGACATTTAACATTTAAACATTAAAATAACATCAAGATTCATAATCTTAAATTTCTCATTGGCCGAATTTAAAAACAATTTCAATTCAAATTTTGTTAATTCTTTCTTAAAGAAAACAAAATTAAACCATGCATGTAGCCATGAATCCCTACATGGCCGAATCATATAGGTGACTATATGATAAATTTTGTCACAAAATTTCATGCATATAAACATGACACAATTCATGGAGAAAAAATAAGAAATCATTCAAGGTACTCTTAATACCCTCCATGGCCGAATCTACCCTTTCAAAAAGGGTGTTCCTTTTAAAAACTTTCATAAAGAAAAAGAAACTAAACCATGATGCATAATGTTTTATGAACACAAAATCATGTTCATAAAAATAAAAACTTTAACACTTTAAAGGATTTGTGATTCAAAATCCATATGCAGAATTTAAACTTTAATCCTTTAAAGATTTTTGACCGTGAAAAACTCTTTTCACAAACAAGGTACCATCACCCGTCGATGGTAAAGCAACCGGGCTCTGATACCACTTGAAAGTAAACTGGCCTCTGAAGGCCGATGCATGTAAGGTGTAAAACAAAATTTTTACTGCGGAACATACATGCACACATAGGTTCATGCTTTAAGACAACATGATGTTACCTTGTTTTTGGCCTGATCAGTCAGGGAGATCAGATGTCAGGCTTGAAGGGTTCAAACCCTCTAATGGTGATCCACACCACCGTTCGTCAATGATGCAAGAACCCTTTCTTGAAAGCCACCAGAAGAACACCACAGTGAGGCTTGCTATGCGCACAAGTGGTGAAGGTGGAGGCTAGGTATTCTGTTTGGAAAGGTGTAGTGAGCTACCCTACAGAATGGTGCATAGATGGAGGAGAGTTGGCTAGGTTTTTACAAAACCCTAAGGTGAGGAACAAGTCATGTTATATGCGCACACTTGGAGAGGAGGAGGGATTTAAATCATTCAAAATGAAAAGCAAACTTTCAAACTTCTTTGAAATTTGCGCATAGAACAGTGAGATAAGGTGGAGCTGTTGCAAAACTAACTTTGCCAACAACCTCCAATCTTATCCACATGAATTTAAATTCAAATTAATTTAAACTTAAATTCATAAACTATCATATAGTATATACTTCTCATGCGCATAATTCAGCCCTAGAAGGGGTCCAAATATATTGAGTAGTTGCATTCAAAATTTGAATCAACTCACCCACTGATTCCCTCAACCACCAAATCTGAATGGAGGTTTGTTTTAAGTGATAAGATGACATTCTTATCACCTAAAACTTGCGCACCAAACAGCCAAGGAAGTGCCTCCAAAGATGCTTCTTGATCCAAGGAATATGCTCCAATAAGATCCTGTCTTATCCTTTTGTTATGAAACAACTTTTCAAAACCAATTCAAATTCGAATTCAAACACTTGAATTCAAACGTTCAAACATTCAAATTCAAAATTCAAAATTCAAAATTTCAAATTTCAAATTCAAAATTCGAATTTCAAAATTCAAATCCAAATTCAAATTTCAAAATTCAAATTTCAAATTTCAAATTTCAAATTCAAAATTCGAATTTCGAAATTCAAATTCTAAATTCAAATTTCAAAATTCAAATTTCAAATTCAAAATTCGAAATTCAAATATTTGATTATTAATTTAACTAATTAAATTAATTAGTAATGGCTTGGACTATCCAAGCCCATTACTAAATTTCATGCACCACCCACCCATTTAGGTGGGCTTCCAAACAGCTTCTTGGGCTAATAACCATTATTAGGCCCAATACCTTTAAAGCTAGTCCATCATGACTACAAGGTGTTAGTGTGTGACCCATTAGGTCCAACTTAGCTTCTGACATAACTGGGCTTGGGCCCAACAAGCCCACGACCCAATTAATGACAACACAGAGCACTAGCAATGCTTTGTTGCCCCAGAACTAGTCAGATTAATGACTTGATCAACCTATTGCACATATTTGGTTACCGTATGTATTTCCCTTCGTCTCGGTTATCTTCCCATTAACCTAGGGTAAGGAAATGTATCAACCCCTGCGGTTTAGGGTAAGCTTTATTCGAAATAGGGAATCTTCAATTTACTGACTCTAAAGGCAGATCATCTCATGATCTCTTTTACTATGCATAGATTCCCGAGTCCCTGTAAATGTCATCCCGATTTCTCCAGTTTACAGATAACCTAATCTCTCACAGAGATTTGACGAATTCCTTCAGCTTATTACCCTAGCCCTGTGCCCTTTAAGGACACGCACAACAGTATACCTATGAGTCTCCATGTTTCAGGCAGAAGAGGTATACAATCAAAACATGCCTTCAAGAACACAGTCTAGGTAATAACTTCTGGTCTAAGGAAAGACATACCCAAACATAAAGAGATTACTCCAATGACACTATCTGTGAGATTTCCTCATAGAGTCTCTTTTTGGGTCTGTTCAGTGCGAGCTATACTCTTATAGGTCCACCCACGACTTTAGCTAAGATATCTCCATATCTGCAGCTCATGAGGTCTTTACCTTGTATCCATATACAAGTAGATAAGTCGTACTAGTCTTTACTCGAGATCACTGATCCCCAAACTCAGTGTCTCTAGACTAGGAACATATAATTAGGAATAGACATGCAATATCTTTGAATCCTCATGATCGTGATCTCATCACAGATACTCAAGAGATACCTGTTCTATTCCAAGGGGTTTATCCAGTTCGTTCATATAATATTAACAGTAATATCGAGACACAATATGAAACTGAATAAATAGTGCTTTCATTTATTTGCGACAAACAAAGTTCTACATCTAGTGTCCTTTATTTAATCAAAAGATTGTCTCTAGGACACCCATATGCTAACAGGCAATAGCTTTTCTGGTATTTTATGTAGATATGCTCCTTATTAGAAACAACATGGATGTAATATCAAGTATAAAAAGTTGGTTAAGTTAGCATTTTGGTATGAAAGTATTAGAGAAGCCAATTATAGTCATGGTATAAAACTCTTATAAGACCGGAAGAATAAGTTGTTGGCATCACCTTAGATTACTAACATAGACAAAACTCTTGCCAAAATTCTACATGGGAATTCTAAAAAGGAAATTATATCTCTCAGACATTGAATTCACCTTCCTAAGGACTAAACTCTAAAAGACTCCTGAGAAGCAAGAATGCATGAGTAAGATAGCTTACGCTTTGGCAACAGATAGTCTTATGCATACCATGTTGGGCATTAAACTAGATATCTCCTACACAATGAAAGTAGCAAGAAGGTACCATTCTGGAACTAGATGAACACTAGATTATTATTAACCATGTACACAAGTATCTTCGGAGAACGAGAGGTTATATGCTGATATATTCTAGTGGGAATCTTGAAAAGTTGAGTTTTCACAGATTTAGTTTTTCAAGTGGATATTGACTCAAGAAAATTGACCTCGAGCTATGAGTTTTTCACTAAACTAAGATAGCATTCGAGGTGGATCTTGCAGACCCAGTTACTAAGAGTTTGCTTGAACTTATGTTTTAGAGGAATGTTACTTCTTTGGGTATAAGGAGGATCCCAGACTTGCATTAAGCGAGTGTGAGATATTATGTTCATTGTGTTCTTGGAGTAAGATGATAAAACAATGTAATCATTTTTTTCTGTATTTTACAAATGAGGTTTTATTCATTGTTTAGTGCATATAATTTACAAATATTAAGGTCCGGATCAATTATGGAGTATATGATCATTTGGATACGTTCATAGAGGACATGATCATAGGTTCTCATGATTGATGAATTGGTTCACAACTATTAAATAAAGTTGGGCGTTTTATCTAGGCTGCAATATTTTATGAAATGATTTTGTCCTAAACATTATAAAATATTGGTGTGAATTAACATTCATATTGAAAGGATCAAGAAGAGATTTTATTAAGGTTTTTTTCTATCGTAAGATATCAAATCTCCAGTTCACTATAGTTGTGTGATTGCTCTTAATCCTGAGTTTATTATAAATAGGTAATTTAATAGTCTTTATTCTTTGATCTACCAATGAGTAAGGATCGATCTATTGACGATCAATAACTCGATATTTTGGGAGTAAAATCTATTAATTATTAGTATTTATGAGATCAACAACATGGAATTTGTAGGATATGTCCCCTTGATATGTTTCAATACTTATTTTGGGAGTAAAATCTATTAATTATCAGTATTTATGAGATCAACAACATGGAATTTGTAGGATATGTCCCCTTGATATGTTTCAATACTTGGATATTGAAGACACTGACCAGTGCATGTAATCCATTAGAGAAACTATCATAATCAAGGGAATAAATAATTGATTGAGTAACTGAAAATTCATTAGTCAATTATCGACATTCTACAAAGGGACAATGCATATTCTTGTTATATATAACAACCCTCATTACCAAGTTAGGTTAAATAAGAAAATCTAGCAAGAGTTCAGTAGATCAAGTGGTGTTTATAGAAATTGTGATCAATTATGTCAAGTAATGATCTGTTGATCATGAAATTGAGATAATGAGATACAAAAGGATATATTTCATGCCAAGTAAGTCTTATAGTACATAATTATATGTACGAAAAGAACTTAGGACGTATATGTCATTATTGAGAAAGTTATGGATAACTTGAAAAATAGACTAGATGTGGTCAAAACTTGAATTGGATGTTATCATTAAACTCTTTAGAGAATTTGGTGGTTTCAATATGATCCTGGATTAATCTAATGATGATTAGATCAATAATTAAAAATGAGTCAAAGTTTAAGGAAAATCAACCAATAAGAATGATTACAAGCCAAAGTGACTTAATAGTAAGTAAAACTAGTCTTAATCTTGAATTAGATGACATAATTAAATCGAGTAATAAATTTCATTGAGTCAATATATCTTTGGATTAATCTAATTATGTTTAGATTAATTTTTAAAATGTTACAAAGTATGGATTTAATTAGCCAATAGAATTAAAGATAATTAAATTATTGTAAAAACTAATTAGTTAAATTGTTGTATAGTTATTTTGTGGAAAGAATATGATGTTCCTTGTCTTGGAAGGACTCCAAATTAGAGCACACGTGGGAAGAAAAGGAGTGTCTAGTGTGAGTAGAAAGTAGATCAATAGGAAGCCAACAAATCAAAGGAAAATAACCTTAAAAATCAATAAAAGTGGCTTGTTATTCTCTTGCAAAAGTTAGGTAGTTCTTCTTCTTCTTAAAGAGCAAAAATTCTGCACTTATTCCCTCTTTAAAATCGTGGCTTTATGGTGTGAGGAAGAGCTTAACAACTTGCTTCTCTAGTGCTCACTAAAATTATTAGACACTTAAACAGAAAATCATCCATGTAGTTAGTAGAACATAACCATGGCTATCTTTGAGAAAAGCTTCACATGTTCATCTTTTCTCCTCTTTTTCTTATGACTTCATGGCTGCGGTCCATGGAAAGTGAAGTGTTTTCATGTCTTGTTGATGAAAAACTGAGGAAATAGGCATCAAGGAGTGGTTTAAGGTAACTAACTATCTTCCTTTAGCTTAATTTTGTGGATTTTAATTTAGGATTTGTGAAATGAGGTTGACTTTGTATGATATTAAATCATGTGTATATGTTGTTTATTTGATATGTATTCATGGTATTTGATGAGTATGGAAATGATTGGATAAAGTTTGAATCATTGGAAGTGGTTTAACTTTTGTGAAAACCTATATACTTCAAATTTGCCCTGTTTTCAAAAAATTTATATCTAAAGTCTTAGAACTCCAAATTGAATGGGTTTTGTTGCAAATTAAAGGCACACATGTCTAATTTAACATATAAAATATTTAGAGCAATTGGATGTAAAATGGATTTTTCGTGTATTTTATAGTGCAGACTATTCATGTTGGGAAAATTCAGCTTTTTGGACTGATTTGTGTAATTAAATGATGTTTAGTGTTATCGGTTTGTATTAACGTTAAATGCACTTAAAGTTACAAGTATTAAGCTTAAAAAATTTGAATTTATGTGACATATAGGTTCGGCCACTTAGTGATTTATTGGGTTAGAAATTAAGTTGTTTAATGGTGGAACCTAGAAATGAATTTGAAATATGTATCAAGTAAAATTGGTATGATGAATCTTCAATTGGTAATATGATGAAGTAGATTTTATATTATGTAAGTAAAGGTGAAGTTGTGGGTACTTAAATATGGCTTGTGGTAAAGTATCAAATAGAGTTAGTAAACAAGTTTTGTAATGTGTAGCCGGTAATACGGTGATTCCAAGTTAGGATTCTATTAATTTTGGAAAAATTACTTGTATACCAAGTAAGCGTGATATAAAGGCACTGCCAGGTAAGCTCTTGGTTAGGAGTTTTCCTCCATCTTTATTGTTACACCAAAGTCTATTAAGGATGATGGTTAAATCATGTAAATGATTGACAATGAGATATTTGATATATATGCATACATGCGCATTCATATATACAGATACATTGATGATGTGTTTAATTTATGTACATTGATATTGTGATATGATATAACGTAAGTGGGCAAGTAGAAAGACGGATAGCGGAAGTACATATCTTCCGTAGTAAAAATATGAAGACGGATAATGGAAGTATAAATCTTCGGTAGTATTAAGATTAAGAAGAAACCAAGACGTAGGAAGTGCTTGAGTAATTAAGACGTAGAAAGTGATTGAGTAATCAAGACGTATAAATGTGTTCGTAGCTATATAATATATTATTATTAAATTATATCACAAAAAGTTGCGAAGAATAAATCTTCCGAATTACAAAAAACAGGGAAGAATAAATCTTCTATATTATAAAAATCCAGGGAAAAATAAATCTTTCGTATATAAAAGCAGGGAAGTATAATCTTCCATATTACAAAAGCGGGGAAGTATAAATCTTCCATAATATAAAGCAGAGAGATAAAGACAATGAGATAAAGTCAGTAAGATATACTAATAAAATTACATGTTGTATTATATGCTTTATATCTGACTTTTCATGCAGATAGTGAACTCTTGGGGTGGAGAATACTCCATAAATCCAAAGCTTTATTGGGATTCATTTCTCACCCCGTCATGGGGCTGTAATTTAAATTCCAGGTACATCAACAGCAAGGGAACTCGCAAAGGGTAAAAGACCAGTTCATTGAGGATATGGGATGTGGTCACTTAGCTGTTTTGAATGTCTGTGTTGACATGTTTTGTTAGTGCATGAAGTATATCATCATGCATGTATATAGTTAATTATCTTTTTGAGAGGCATATGTTTGTCTGTGTGGTATTATCTAGGCATGTAGTTTGATGTTTTATTGGCACAAAGCCATTTTCGGTATATATATGTCGGATATACTCTTCTGTATTTCAGGAACATGTTAAAATAATGGGATTTAATCCTTGGTATAGTCCATTTGACTCTATACAGAATGACATCAATTATCATATCCGGATAGAGATTGTCCATTGATTGATCTCTTGGAGTTAAATTTGGAATTTGTACAGGTATGAGACTGTACAAATAATTTTCATAAATAATAGAAGTTAATTGGAAAGAAAAAGTTATACATCGAAATTACATAGGGTAATTAGAAATTTTATTAAGTGTTCCGCTACTTTAATCTAGTTATGTGCGAATAGTATGACCATATGTTAGTTAACAATCCGATTATTAAATTGGGGGTTACATTATATGTGTTATTAACCTTGGAGTTCAGGTTCGGGCTTTTAGAGGAGTAGCACTGAATCAGATAATCATTAGTTGATTATCAAGAGCCTTGATTAATAACAGTTAGTAGATCCCCAGGCTAGCTCGAGATAAGGGATGAGGCAATTTCAGTTGATGATGACTAGTGAGTTACATGGTCTTGGACTTTGGGCTCAAGTTTGTACTCAATAGCAAGTGAAAGATTGTTGAGTTTTGTTTTTCCACTAAAGCCCAATAGGCCCTAGTGTATAAGAAAAGTCCAAGAAACCTAGAGCCTGTTCAGCTTAGGGTTAGGGTTTCTTGAAATTCATATATTCTACACTTATAGTCAATAGCCTAAGAGGTTTTCACTTGATGGTTGCAGAGGCTGAGGTAAGGTCATCTTCGTGATAATAAGAGAATGCCCACAAACCAGCTCTATTCCCCCGTAAAATCTAGAAGATCTATCACTAGCCAGAGTCAAGGAGTTTGTTTGTTTAGAGAAGAACAATTTGTGAAGAGGAATCAAACACGAGGAGATACTGCATAGATTTGCGCAACAAGAGGTAAACATAAAACGATGATGATCTGTCGCATCCCAATCCGCAACGGTCTAAATGCTTTCGCAGATCCAATCCAACAAGAGCATCGGTTAGGTTTGTATTACAAAAATTTGTTCTCTGATAAGATTGCTCACCCACTCAAGAATTAAATTATAGTGGAACTATTCACTTACTTTATTTTTTTTTTTGACTAGTTCGGTTCACTTCATAATTGATTTTTCTTTTTGGAGTTAACCCAACCCTAATTACCTCTGTGAGGTGAGTTGGCTCCTCCGATATCTCCATAAGCTTTGACTCTTTGACTCGGCTATGAGAATAATTCGGAGTGCGGGGCGGGTCAGGGATAGAGATATTTAAATGCCTACCAAAGGTGACATGTGGGGATCGAACCGAGACTCTTCCTTTCTACTTACGCAATTCCCTTGATACCAACTGAACTATCATAATTTGGTATACTTCGTAATCGATAAAAGCCTTATTATATTTGGGAATTGAGACTGAGAAGGTGAGTGACATCAAAGATGCACGCGTTGTTGATTATCTTACATTATTTAATTACTTTATTTTTGTTCTAAGAGAAACTTGCTTCATTGTTGATTTTTTTTTATTTTAAAAATGGTGCATGTGCCAATATTTTCGTAGTTAAGAAATTGTTGGTTGAATGGTTAAGTTTGCTAGTGATAAGATACATATTTGTTTTGTTTGTGTTCTAAGATTAATCTATTGCTGATCTCGTTAGCTAACGTATGTCATTGAATCATAAATGTCTAATAATTCTACTGTTCTATAAATTTGTTGTGAGTGAATGAATCGTAGAAGATTTCACTTTCATTCTTTATATTATGGTTTTTAGAATTTCTCTCCAATTTTTTTGCAAAAGTAATTGTTAACATAACTCTGAGTCCCATATCAGATTGATCTAAATTAATATTTAAGGAAAAGTCACATAACTACTTGTGAATGCATATTTATTTGATACAATTGTGTAACTATAATTTATGTACTTAGAAGATAAATGTAGGCAAAGGTATTCTAGTTTATTGCTGATAGATCTGGTATATAGCATTTAACAAGCGAAATTCTACTATGCTCAAAAACAGTACTTATATAGGGATTTTATTGTAGAGGATCTAGTGAATTCTGAAAAAGAAGTACTTAGGAGGTCCCAAGTAAAGAATGGCTTCTATGATAAGAAAAATAATGTTCTAACGACGATTTACTTTAAGGTAAAGACAACATATTTTATCTTTTTAGGTTGCATTCAGTTTAAAACAATTTAGAAAGATATTTGCATAACATATGAATGTTATTATTGCTAATTATTCAAGACTTTAAAAAATGGAAATATAAGTGTCATGTTACATGATACATCATGTGTTATGCCATAGATACAAAAAGATGTAGATTCCATTAAAAAGATAAAAATAAAGATGTGTGACTTATATTTTTTTTTATGTCTGTGGCATGACACAATATGTATGTGTCATATAATATAATACTTACATTTTTCTTAAAAAAATACAAATAAAATCCAAATTTCATTCAAATACATTTTTAATGTTTTATTAATTACACGTTTTTTTTGAATATGCAGCATGCTACATCAAGAGGGAGGTGCATGGAACTCCATTTTTCTATGTCAATATATTATTTTTCGGAGCTGCTGTTGACTACCACACTTGTTGGAAGGTCATTGACCTATTGATTGGTGCATATTTTGTGGATGTATAGGTCGGATATTGATGGCTTGGCTCGAGACATGTTACATTAGATTGTGTATGGGTTTGGTTAAATGACAAGAATTAATATCTGTCATGTCATAGACTTAACCGGCGTGTTAGCTGGCAAAATTTTCATTTCAAAAAAAATATAAAAAGTTGAACTTTTGGTTATTATGACACAATGCATTCCAGCTCATTGAGGTCATGGATCCAGCCGCATATTTTATAGTTTTACCCTTTTATTTTTAATTCTTTATAAAAAAATTTAAATTTAAAATTTTGCAAATTAACCTTATGACACATGACCTGCAGCAAGTTATATACGAGTTTCAATTTTCCACCAATGGATAAAAACTGATCATGTTTGGATTGGATAATTTGATTCAAGTGTGACATGGCACGAATTTGACTTGTCTATACATTTTGCTATCTCTAAGTGAAGAACAATAAGCAATCTTGTGTGAACAATTGAAACCAGTTATTTATATGGATTTAATGTCTCTCATACTATAGGAAATAAAATTATTTCCTACTTATATATAAAAATGTGTGGGCCCATATTTTTTTTTTCTCTTTTCTCTTCATATGACCTCACATAAACTCTACATATTATTATTTTTGATAACAATCTCTACTCATTTTTATGTGTGTCCAGATAAGAAACATCAAACCCTATCTATGTTTATTAAAACAGGTGTTTATTATCAAAATATAAGGATGAAAGCATAAATTTACATTCTTATACAAACTTGAAATATTCAGACGAGTTTGTGCAACTATTTTTTCCCCCTCTTGAAATATTCAGCGGAGTTACTTGTTGGGGAGAGTTTCTTGTTGGGTGGTCCATGCACGAATTGGGCCTAGTTGAGGCCCATTGAGTGGGAAGTATGGGCATGAGGTGTAATGTGACAAGGTGAGTGGACTCGGAAAAGGAGTTTGTTAGGGCAGTTTGGAGAGTGTGTATATAAAGTGTAACACATCACGAAAATGAGGTTAGGGGGTAATAGAAAAAAGAAGCCGTTGAAGAGGGCTCACTCTTTTTGTTCGGAAAGGAAGCTCTATCCTTACGAATCGTGGTAAGTCGCAGATTGAATCTTGCCCTAGTTTTCATTCATCAAACCTCTCTTTTTGTTTTCTTCTATTTTTATTTTTGTTTTATTTTATTTTTTGTTTTTTTGGTCGTTTTGTTTGTCTCCTTCCAGTGAAATTCCCTTTCTGGAATTTATTCGGTTTTTGTGGTATTTTTTGTATTTATATGATGTTTATTGGTGTAGATGGATCGGTACCAAAGGGTGGAGAAGCCAAGAGCAGAAACGCCAATCGATGAAAACGAGATCCGGATTACTAGTCAGGGGAGGATGCGGAACTACATTACTTATGCCATGACCTTGCTTCAGGTATCTTTTTATGGGATATTTATTTATTTTTGAATTTTGAGTAAGCGTTAATTCGAACTTGCAGAATGTTTTAAACTGATTTGTTGGGTTTTATTAACTGTGGTATGTTAATTATTTTACTTACGGGCTGAAACTCTGAACATGATCTTAGATTGCATTATGGATATTTGGTTATGTTAATTATTCCACATAACATAACCACCTCTTTTTTTTTTTGGCTGCATATTTGGTTATGTTATGTGGAAATTTGTATGTTTTGGATCGTGGAGGGAATAGGAAGGGATTGTGTGGTAGGTGGCTTACCTTACCCTACATTGTTTGTACTTTTTTCTTTTAAATTAAAAACCGGGTCCAAAAAGGTAACTAGTAACTGTATTATGACAAATATACTTATGATTAATGTGAAGGTTAGATCCTGTAAATATAATTTAAAGAATGTGACAGCTGAGCTCCCTTCTTCTTTTCCCGTTCTCCCAAAACATGTTATGTTTTAATTGAATAGTGGTTTTTTTTTTCCCAATCATGTGCTGCTGTTTCCACCGTGAAATACCCGAAGGGGAGGAGTGTAGGGGTGTCCAAAAGAACCAAAAAGCTGAATTGAATTGTGAACTGAACTTAAAAAAAATTGGTTTTTAAAAACAAGTTTTTGAACTGAACTGCTTTTTAAAATCAGTTCTTGAATTGAACTGCTTTTTAAGATCAGTTCATGATTTTTAAAAACCAGATCATGAATTGAACTGGTTTATGAACCGAACTGATTTTTAAATCCAGTATATGAATTACCAACGGGGGTTGGCTCAAGTGGTAAGGTATTTGGGTTCGCTTAAGCAAGGATTCGAGTTCGAGACCTTGTGTATGCAGAAAATCCTCACTGGGAGACTCACCTGCCAATACTAGGTAATCGACGCGGGTCAGACTGGATATAGTCGGGGCGAAGCCCCCAGAAACCAGTGGAGCATTCCAAAAAAAAAAAAATCCAGTATATGAACCGAACTGGTCTAAAAAACCATCAACTGAATTGTTTTATTTTTCTTCTTCTCTTATTTTTTATATATTTTTTCTCCCTATTTTTCTTTCTTATTTATTTTGTTCATTCTTTTATCTTTATTTTTATTATTTTATTTCTTTAGTTATTTATTTTTATTTTCCTTTTCTTTTCTTTTTTCTCTTATGTATTTTTTCTCTCTTATTTTTACTTTATTCTATTTTTCTTTTTAATTGTTTATTGCTTCTTTTTTTTCAAATTTATTATTATTTATATTTATAATTTTTTTATTTTTTTTTCAATATCTTCATACTTTTCATGTGGTTTCAGATCTGGTTCAAAAATCAGTTTAGTGGTGTGCTAAAGAATCACAAAAATGTACTAAAAAAAAAAAAGAATCACAAAAAATGCTTCACTTAAAAAATTAATTTTTAAAAAATCAGTTCTAACTAAACTATTTTTATAAACTAGTTCTTGAACTGAAAACCTGTTTATGAACCGAACGAGTTTTTTTTCGTCCTCTTTTCATTTATTTTTCCTTTTCCCCCTCTATTTCTCTTTTCTTATTTATTTATTTACTGTCTCTTTTTTTCATTATTTTTATTTCTTTATTTACTTAGTTTTTTATTTTATTTTATTTCTTTTTTCTCTTATGTATTTTTATTTCGTGTTTTTTTTATTTTTTATTTTTGAAGAATGTTTATTGCTTCTTTTTTTTTTTAATTTTCAGTATCATTTATATATATATTTTTTATTTTTTTCCTTCAATCTTTTTGTAATTTTTATTTGGATTCAAAATTGATTTTAAAAATCAAATTAGAATTGGTTCTAAACTAAACCGAACTGGTTATGAATTAGTTCAGAACTGAACTAAACTAATAAACTAATTCACTTCTAAGAACTGAATTGTTTTTTCCAATTCAATTCGGTTCGGCAAAGAAATCGAACTGAACTGAACCATGCACACCCTTAGAGGAGTGTATCTTCTGTTTCCTTCTGCCCATAGCTTTCTCTGGGGGCAATGGAATAAGTGAAGTAGTGGAAACTGGAAAGTTTGATTCCCAATTTTCTGTGATAATCTGTAAGCTCACTCTATCTTTGCTTATTTCTTCACAGGAAAAAGGTTCCAATGAAATTGTTTTCAAAGCAATGGGAAGAGCTATCAACAAAACCGTAACAATTGTGGAGTTGATCAAGGTTCATTTGCTTTTGTGATTAGCTGAGCTGACCACATAATCTAGGTACTTTGATTCATTCTGATGAGGATTTCATTTCATGTGTTTTTCTTTGGTGGTGATAATGCAGAGGAGAATTGTCGGTCTCCGCCAGAATACAGCAATTGGATCCACTGACATCACTGATACTTGGGAGCCCCTAGAGGAGGGCCTTCTTCCGTAAAAGCCGTTTCAGAATAATGGCATTTTAAAACTAAATGATTAAAGTGTTTAATATTTCAATTAGTTCAGTTGTCAGCTGGTGCTTAATTCTCACGTTTTATTTTTTACTCAACCTTGCAGTTTGGAGACAAGAAGGCATGTGTCAATGATAACTATCACCCTTTCTATAAAGGAACTTGATACATCATCTGTGGGGTAAGTTGGTGTTCTTTCTTTCTGATGTCATCTCACAGAATGTCATAAATTCCGACTTACAAGGTGGAGGTTGGTGGTTATATGCAAAACAATATATTGGAGGTGCATTACTATGATGATACCTAGATTTGTTTCACAGACATGCAGTATGCAGAGAGGTTTTAGCTTTTAAATTAAATATTCAAAGTATTGTTTTCATTGCACTGAAATAAGTTGTCATATATTATGTTTTCATACTACCTATTATAGTATATTAGTGTTGAGAATGCTGTGAAATCAAGAGATGTTGGTAAATATTTTGTTTAAATTGGAAGGAATTCTGAACCAATGCTCACTATTCTACAATTTCTGTCAAATGGAAGGTTTATTACTTTGATTACAGTAATAAAGTGGGTATTCCATTTATGTTGCTAAAGTTTTATACATGAAAATTGTAAGAAGGTTGTGATATCAAATAGACAGATATTATATCCTCCTAAACACAATCTTCTTGTTTTTCAGTTCCCTCACTAAAATCCCTCCTTTTATATTAGTATGCATTGAATATTATAATGATGTGAAAATCTTGGATAATTATATGATGATCATAGAACATGGTAATTGTAGAAGATAAACTCAAATGGATAAAATAAAAGGAACTTTGGCTTAGGCAAGATGGACTGATTAAATGCACTTCTAGAGTATATAGATTGATTATAGCACTTCTTTAGCTGGTTTCAAAATTTTAGGCATCAATATTTATGTAAATAGTATTATTATTACGAACAATGAGGATTTGTTAGGGACTCTTAAATTTATTGTGTCTTTTTAGGTATCAGTCTCCATTACCCGCTGATCAGGTGAAGGCTTCTACAGATTTTGATTATGGAGGTAGGTACACGTAACATTTGGTGCTCTTTCTCTCCGCCCCTGAATAATTTCTTTCAGTTTTAACTTTTGTGTTTTACAGAGGGTTCACCTAATGGCCATGTTCGGGGCCGCGGTGGTCGAGGCAGGGGAAGGGTCAGAGGTACATGTGTGCATTGTTTCATTACTATGATCCATGTTATTTTTATCAGGCATTCGTTGTCTCTAGGATAAATTAACTGTAATTAATGAAGTCCTTTAATTGAGTCCATTACTCCATTAGATAGTTTCCTCATCTTAATGTTACACTTTTAATGTTAAACTAATGCCATTGAAGTTATGGTGATCACTTTTGAGGAAATTTTCTCATAGGGCTGTTCAGACATGTGAATGTTTGTAGATCTTCAATTGTTGGATTGATTTTTTAATAGGTTTATAACTTATGATGCCCACAAGCCTTGTTATCACCTTAAGTTTTGACAAGGCATCTTATCATTTAAAAAAAAAAATACTTCAAGGCATCTGAACCTGAGGAAAAGGTTGACCCCATGGTGATGCTATTTTTTGATATGGTTGTTGTATTTTCTTTCAGGGAATGGTTTTATTTCAGCTGAATACGAGGATGGTGGTTGGGAACAAAATGGGGGTAATGCTAGGGGCAGGGGAGGTAGAGGAAGAGGACGTGGCTTCCATGGTCGTGGAAGGGGAGGATACAATGGGTCCCATGTTGATATGCAGCAAGATGGAGGATATAACCAGGATTTATCTCAAGGCCGTGGTACTTGTTTCCTATTTTTTTCTTTTTATTATAACTGTGTGGTAGATGCACGTGTGCGTTGGCTACCAGTATTAGGCGCTCAGTTTTTTCCACGATATTCTGAAAGTGGTTAAGATGGTTGTTTGATAGGAATCAACCAAGAAGAATGTTAGAATTAAGAAGAGAACAGTATGAGTCTTGCATTAACAACCTTGAAAAAGTACCATTACATATGACTGACTTTAAATTAAAGAATAATTGTATATTGAATAATCGTAATTACAATGTAAAGAGCTCTCTATTTAAAGAGACTAAAAGACCTGATGGGCCAAGTCCACAAGATGTGGGACTATATACGTTGAACTATTCTAACATGCCACCTTAAGTTGGAGCATATATATTGTGAGCACCCAGTTTGTCACAAATATATTCAACCTGAGGACCCCTACGAGCTTTAGTGAAGATATCTAGAGTTGATCATTGAAGTTGACAAATGACGTTTTGATTTCTCCTGACTGAATCTTTTCTCGAATGAAATGACAGTTGACAAATGACAATTGGTTCTCTCATGAAATATAGGATTAGAGGATATATGTATCATAGCTTGATGTCACAAATGAGAGTCATGGGTTGTTTCTATTCACAAAGATGGAGCTCTCGAATCAACTGCTTTAACCAGATTAGCTTGCATGTAGCAACTCCCATTGCACGATACTCGGCCTCTGCACTAGATCGGGAAACAACAGTTTGTTTCTTACTTTTCCAAGAAATCAGGTTTCCTCCAAAAAAGACACAATAGCCTGAAGTAGAGCGCCTATCCGAGGGTGATCCTGCCTTATCGGCATCGAAATAACCACAAATTTCTGTATTTCCCTGATTTGAATATAATAAATCTTTCCCTGGTGCTCCTTTGATGTACCGGAGGATCCTCACAGCAGCATCCCAATGAGAATCACAAGGAGAATCAAGAAACTGACTAGACAGTAACAACAAAAGAAATGTCCGGCCTAGTCACAGTCAGATAATTGAGCTTCCCAATCAATCTCCGATAACGTCCATGATTAGATAATGGTTCTCCTCGTCTGGGTAGTAATTTGATAGTAGGATCCATGGGTGTATCAACCGGCTTACACTCCAACATACCAGTCTCCTCTAGGATATCCAAGGCATATTTCCTTTGACAGATAGAAATGCCCTGTCTAGACTGTGCTACTTAAATCTCTAAGAAGTAACGAAGCTTATCAAGATCCTTTGTTTGAAATTGACTGAACAGATACTGTTTTGAGCTGGTGAATCCCAGCTCGATCACTTCCAGTGAGCATAATGTCATTGACATAGACTAACAGATAGATCTCTAGGATATCCAAGGCATATTTCCTTTGACAGATAGAAATGCCCTGTCTAGATTGTGCTACTTAAATCTCTAAGAAGTAACGAAGCTTATCAAGATCCTTTGTTTGAAATTGACTGAACAGATACTGTTTTGAGCTGGTGAATCCCAGCTCGATCACTTCCAGTGAGAATAATGTCATCGACATAGACTAACAGATAGATGCATTTGTCAGGAGATGTGAAACTATAAAGCACAGAATGATCGACCTTACTGCGGATTAAGCCAAAAGCCTGAACAGCAGAACTGAAACAGCTGAACCAAGCTCGAGGAGACTGCTTAAGGCTATATAAAGACTTACGAAGCCTGAACACTATCCCAGACTCCCCCTGAGCAACAAACCTAGATGATTGCTCCATGTAAACCTCTCTTTGTAAATCACCATGAAGAAAAATGTTTTTAATGTCTAGTTGAAGGAGTGGCTAGTGATGAACAACAGTGAGGGCAAGAAACATTCGGACAGACGCCATCTTAGCGACAGGAGAGAACATGTCACTATAGTCAAGTCCGAAGATCTGAGTAAAACCCTTGGCGACTAAGCGTGCCTTAAGACGGTCAACATGGACATAAGGTCCAACCTTGACAACAATAGACTTCTCTGAAGGAGCAGGAACAAGATCCGAAGTGCCATTAGAATGAAGAGTTGTTATCTCATCGAGCATCGCTTGGCGCGACCCTAGATGAGAAAGTGCTTCACCTGTGGTCTTAGGAAGGAAATAGAAGAAAGACTAGAAACAAAGGTGTAATGTGAAGTAGAAAGACGATCATAGCTTAAAAAGGTATAAAGAGGATAAGGGTTACGAGTAGCAGTATACCCTTTTTTTGGGCAATGGGAAGAGCCTTTGGTGAAGGAGCTGGAGGGTAAGAGATGACTGGAGAAGGCGATGAGTCACTTAGTGCCAAGTCTGCAGGAGGCACTTTCTGACGACACTGAGAGGTGAGAAAAGGGCGGTTTGCAAGAATGGATGCAAGAGAGTCATCTGCAATTGGTAAAGACAAGTCAAGAAAAGAAACAGGAAGAACCTAATCAATCTGTGACAACTGAGATGAGATAGAATTAAAGGGTTGATCAAGAAAAGTGACATCAGCGGAAACAATATAACACTTGAGATCAGGAGAATAACAACACTTGAGATCAGGAGTCACTTAGTGCCAAGTCTGCAGGAGGCACTTTTTGACGACACTGATAGGTGAGAAAAGGGTGGTTTGCAAGAATGGAGGCAAGAGAGTCATCTGCAATTGGTAAAGACAAGTCAAGAAAAGAAACAGGAAGAACCTAATCAATCTGTGACAATTGAGATGAGATAGAATTAAAGGGTTGATCAAGAAAAGTGACATCAGCGGAAACAATATAACACTTGAGATCAGGAGAATAACAACGCTAATCCTTTTGAATACGAGAATAACCAAGAAAGATACACTGAAAGGCTTTGGATGTTAGAGGATAAAGAGGAGCATCTGGAAACAATAGATCATGAGGAATGTCATTGTTGAGCACCGATGAAGGCGCATATTGATGAGAAAACAAGAGATGAGTACGGCATTCGCCCAGAAGTGAAGGGGAACCTGCATATGAATAAGAAGGGTACAGGCAGTTTCAATGAGATGTCTATTTTTTACGTATAGCCACCCCATTTTGTTGTGGAGTGTAACGACAAGTGGTTTGATGTAAAGTACCTTGTGTAGCCAAGAAATTAGAAAAATCAATAGAAACATATTCCTTAGCATTACCATTACGTAGAATACGAACATAAACATATTCCTTAGCATTATCATTACGTAGAATACAAATAGAAAACCAAATTGAGTATGAATCTTTGTAGAAAACTCTTTATAAGTGGATAATAACTCAGAACGATTTTTCATTAAATAGATCCAAGTACAATGGGAAAAATCATCAATAAAGGTAACGAAATACCGAAAACCTAAAACAGATAAAGTATGACTTGGACCCAAGATATCTGAATGAACAAGAGAGAAAGGAGCATCAACTTGTTTATTGATGTGCCTGGAAAAGGAGGAGTGTGTATGCTTTCCTTGTTGACATGACACACATTCTAAAGATTGAAGACAGGATAAAAGAGGAACCATCTTATCCAACTTTGAAAGACTTGGATGACCTAGGCGACTCTGGATAAGTTGTGGAGATTCTGTGAGAGCGCATGCCACTGAAGGACGAGGCACTACTAGATAGTAAAGCTCCTGTGACTCACGACCCACTCCAATCATCTTCCCCGTACCCGAATCTTTCATAGAAACAGGATGGTTAGAGAAAGTAATGGTGCAAGTGAGGGAATGGACCAATTTACTAATAGAAATTAAGTTATAAGGGATGTCAGGAATGTAACAAATAGATGTCAAGGCCAAGGTAGAGGTCGGACGAGCTTGTCAAATCCCACGAACTGGGGCTTTGGTTCCATCAGCAAGGGTAAAAGAAGGTAAATGATCAGAATAAGTAAGAGATGTAAAGAGTTCCTTATTACCACAGAGATGATCGGTAGCACCTGAGTCAAATATCCAAGGGCCAAGTGATATAGAATGAGAAACACAAGCAACGTGATTACCAGTATTTGGAGCGGAAGGCTGAGACTGAGGAGAAGCCTTTCTAAGAAGAGTCTGGAGTGCAACATAGTCTGCAGGTGAGAGAGAAACTGAACCAGATGATGTGGTGTCTGACTGAGCTATATTTGCAACAAGAGAGGTGGCCCAATTCTTGTAGTTATCAGAATCCTTCAGTTTTGAAGATGTAATGGGCCCAACATTTGTAGAGATGATTCCCGAGAAAGTTTTGGCAGGAAAATAGGAGGAGAGTTAACCTCCGAGAGATCAGGGACATTGCTGCCATTTAAAGACAAAATATAAAAGCCGTAAACGAAGGCAAATGATATCCAATCAAGAAGAACAACGTGTCTAAAGTGAGACCCACAAAGAGCCAAGCACAAATCTGGAAAAAGGATGAAAAACAGAGCTAGTCTGTCCAGGAATGACTGGAAAAGGACATCGGAATAGTGCACATGCGCCGGTGAAGGGTGGCGCGTGACGCGCAGGGAGAAGGAGCCACGCGTGAGAGCGCGTGGGGACTCCTCTGATGATGGGTCTTCCACAGACTTGGTCACCGGAGAGCGAGGGCTCTGATCGCATGCTTTTCGGTTGAAATCGACAATTTTTGTGCATATTGCTTCTGTGGGCTTATTTACAACCACAATTTTGTCCTCCGCCTGAGGTTTGATCGTCTCGTTGTCCATCCTTCTTGTATGTAACCGTCCTCTAGAGTGACTTTTGGTCTTCTAAAAAAGTTCATCAAGGAGTCTGAGTTTCTCCCTATGATTTTCTTCAACTTGCCTCTCTCTTTTCTTCCACTCTACAAAGTTGTTTTCTAGTTGCCTCTCACTTTTCTTTCAATCTTCAGATCTGTCTTCCATTCTTTCTTTCTTTTTCTTCTTTTTTTTTTTTTCATGGGTCAAAGAGCTTTGATGGCAATTGATAGGAATCAACCAAAGAAAATATGATAATTAAGAAGAGAACAGTACGAGTCTTGCATTAAAAACCCTAAAAAAGTACCATTACATATGATCATATGATTGTAATACAAACAGAGACAGATTACAAGTAATGAAGAACCAACGCATAAAGATAAAAGAAATCAAAGATATTCCTTATCAATTTGAGAGGCTTAGGATCTCTCCCAATATCCAAAAGGATCCCAATACTTCCCAAAGATGATTCCTCTCCCAACACCACTTTCTTTTATAACAGCTACATAGTCTTCACGTTGCCCACTCTGCCTAGCACATTTTTTCCCCATTCTGTTAGTAATTATCCAATGGCACAATTTATGAATATTCCATCCTAACTGCCTCATTGACTCAGCTCAATTGCTTTTCCTAAATTGATCTTAAGGGGGTATCGTATGAGTGTCTTATGGCTCTTACCTTATCATCATTATTTTTGCTTCACATCCAACATTATATTTGCGCCTTTCACCATCTTGATATTTTTCACCCAATACTTAAACACTATTTAAGCTTGCTATTGTCTGTTTTTTAAAACCTATGGTCATTGTGATGTGTTTGATAGTAATTTTTGTTCATACTCTATGGATAAACTGAAATTATGATTCAGTCTCTGACAAATAATCTTATTGGTATTAAGTTACTGCGGGGTGATCACTGACCAGACCTTAGGAAGTTTACTTAATGATGTACAAAATTGTAACATAGGAGAATATGAGCTTTTTTGTTTTTACTAAATGTGATCAAATTTTGTTGTAGGTCGTGGTCCTGGCAGGGGGGGATATCGTGGAAGGGGTCGTGGCTTTAGATCCAATGGGCCGATCCAGGCAGCTGCCTGAGGCAACCAGTGGGCCGCCTTTAGTGCAGTGCACATGACTTGTAATGCCTTGTCTAATTTTATGTTCTCTCTTTGCTTTATTTCTTCAATTTTCTATATTTCCCCCTTCTTCCTTGAACTGTAGGGCATTTTCTTCTTACAGTTTCTGTAGACTTTTAGTTTGAGAGTGCTGCCACATAAGGCAGCTACTTCATGTTTTAGGCCTAGGTCAGATGCTTGAATAGTTGTTCTTCTGTTTTGGCCCTGAATCTCATTCTTTAATTTTTATTTTCTGTAGATGTGTTTTTGAATTTAGACCTTTTCACTGTTCCTTTTCCGGCAGCATTTTTTTTTTTTTTTTTGTCTTTTTGTTCAGTGAAAAAGACCAGCTTCAGTAGATTTCCTGGTTTGATACTGTTTTCCTTGAGCATAGATGCTTTAATTTTGGCGACCCGATAAATTTCTCAATGATATAGTGATATTAAAATGTGATATGTTCCATCATTTCCCTCGAGCAGGTGTTCACGATGTCCTCAAAGATATGTTGTGTTATGTCCTTAGAATCAATAGAAATAAGTTCCTAGTTTGACACTAAAATTGTTCGGCTTTTTTGATCATTTTGTCCTTCATTAATTAATTAATAATCATTTTGTCCCTTATCCAAAATTATCTGCCAATCTGTCCTTTTTTAATCGATTAACTTGAAGATTTAATCGATTAAATGGTTAAAATTGGCAAAAATGGCTGACTTGGAGATTTAATCGATTAAATATCTCTCCTAATCGATTAAATATCCCTCTTAATTGATTTAATCAATTAAAATTTATATTTAATCGATTAAATATCCCAAATGAGCGTGAAAACATTGATTGAAAGAGACAAATATGGAATTGTAGGTTATTTGAATTTTGAATTTTGAATTTAATGTAATAGGAGTTGATTGTGATTTGTATTTAATAGGAGCTGATTGTGTTCTATCAAATACAAAATGCAATCAACTCCTATTACATTAAATTCAAAATTCAAATAACCTCCAATACACGGAAAATTGATTGAAGATTCTGCTACGTATTTTTATGATGAAGATGCAAGACGGGAAGGATTTGTTGTTCGCCTTGATCGCTATCACGTTTCGAGGTTGACAATAGGACAACTTCGTGCCGTTTTTCATGTGAGATGTAGAAATGGAGCCATACCTGTTCATGTAAATCAATCCCGTTTTTTCAATAATTGTTTTTCTTTTGTTGGTTTCTTTATTTGTTTGGTTATCTATGCTTATTGATTTGTTTCATATGCATGAAATTTGCTTTTGTTTATGGAGGAAATTTGACCTTTGTTTCTTATTGGGAGATTTAATCGATTAACTTGAATATTTAATCGATTAAATCTTCAAGTCAACCGTTTTTGCCAGTTTTGACCATTCAATCGATTAAATTTTCAAGTTATTCGATTAAAGAAGTGTAGATTGGTAGATAGTTTTGAATAAGGGGCAACATGATTATTAATTAATTAATGAAGGATAAAAGAGTCAAATAGCCAAACCAAGTACCATTACTCTACTTAAGATTCTGCACGAGTGATTAAATGGAACAACGGGCGTTTTGAGTACCATTACTCTATTTAAAATTCTGCACGAGTGATTAAATGGAACAACGTGCGTTTTGAGTCTTGAGCGAGTTAAAAAAAAAAATGTAGAATGAAATTACTCCAAACGTTGGTATCTGCGAGATACAAATATTATTCTCGATTTTGGTTAATTATTACAAATATCTGTCTTAATTCTCTTATGATACTCACACGACTTAAATGTTGTTTTTTTTTTTTTTTTGGTAATATGACTTAAATGTTGTTTAATCCTTTGTGTAAATGTTTAATAAGAGATTATTTAGGAAATGGATATCTCATGTGCTATTTAATATAATTATTTAATGTAAGAAGATTTTAATTATTAACGAATAAATTAATGATAATGATTTTATAATTTTTTATTTCTATATTTTCTTTCTCTCTTCTCTTAATACTATTGATTTACGACTTTTTGACCACTATACCCTTTAATTAATAATTATTACATTTTCACCCTTCTACCAAAATATTTCACCCATTTGCTTTTGTTTTACTGTTTACATCGTTAAATATCCGGGTATATTTCGAAAAAATAACACTTCCCGAGCACCCAGGTGAGCTACTCAGGTATTGTTCATGACCTGAGAATTGAGTTGAATTATTTACCCGGGTAGGGAGGGGGATACCGGCGTAAATGTCGCGGATAGGGTTTTTTAAAATCCCCGCAGCCCCCATTTCAACCCCACACACAAGAGTACCCAGGTAGAGCTTCCACAAGGGCGAAATGAATTCTCTCACATTTCTGACCAACATCAAATTCAACATATATCTCAATTAATTTTAATACTTTATAGCCAATAAATGTATCTGTGATGAACTCCACATTTCATTATCATTGATATCGATACCAATATAATATTGTATCCGTATCAAAATGCATATCCATTTAATTTTTTGTTGAATTCTCTCCTTCACTTGATACTCAAGTTTTTTTTAGCCCATGACATTAACCAACTTCTCACTAAATGCTATCCATTTTCGTGGTTTCGCCTTGGAAGTGTTTGAAAATTTAAAAACAAGCTAGTACCAAGGCAAATGCTAGCCATAACGTGGTTCGTAACTATTTTTAGTCCTTTCTTAAAATTATTTCTTAAAAAAAAAATCAATGGTAAAACTTTTTTGTTTGAAAATAAAGTTATTTACATTAATTTTTTAAAATTATTCTGAGGGTTTTGTGTTTGTCCTTTCATGTGCATATAATTATGTCCTTTTAAATGAAAAAAATACACAATAAAAATTATGGGGAGAGAAAGGGATTTGGATCCTCTTATGTTTAAACGTAGTTATATTATTTGATTACAACCACTTATTCAAAAATCATATATTTTCTTTTTTATCTCATCAAACAACATGACCAGTTGACCACATGACCACTCTTAAACATGAGAGGATCCAAATTCTTGAGAAAGTGAGTGGTTTTTAATTAAAATTTAAAATTTAAATAAAAAAACTAATTTTAACACAAATGATCATCATTTAAAAGGACGAATCTTTTTCCCTATTCTTAATGAGAGAGGTTATAGTTACAACTTTTTTTTTTTTACAACCTCTTACAACCATATCTTATCACCGTTGATTTCCGCCAATCAACGGTTATCATTTTAGCAAATTAAACTTATTAATTAATTATTAATTCACAATAAATGATAACCGTTGATTGGCGGAAATCAACGGTGATAAGATATGGTTGTAAGAGGTTGTAAAAAAAAAAGGTTGTAACTATAACCTTCCCCATTCTTAATATCAATTCTTTTATAATCAAATGTTAAAAATTAAATTTATAATACCGCAAAGTCATTTCCGACATTAGGTCAAATATCATTTCTATTTGGCCCAAAGATATTTTGACTTTGATTTTTATTTGAATGATCATTCAGTGCTACATCGCTTTGTGTAGGCTAAAATTCCAAAAATGCCTCTTTGGGCAATATAATATTTTTTTAGTAACGACATGTTAGATTAAGGTGGTTTTGTAAAAAAAAAAAAAAAAACGACTAAATTGATCGGATTAAGATTTTTGTTTTTTTATCAATTCGTATCCTTAATCCCATCCGATTATAATTGAGTTAATTCGATTGAATGATCAAATAATTCTTTTTTGTTTTTTGATAAATTCTATTCGAATGACATTATTTTATATTAAAATTTAAAAAATTAACATAAAATTGTTTTATATTAAAATATTTGTAAAATAAAATTTTTATAGTGATTGGATTTGTTTAAGCTTGATCAACTTGGAAAAATCAAAATTTGATTGATTTGGACTGAAAAACAATTACATGATTTAAGTCAACCCATTTTTTTTAATTAGTTCAAGTCAGGTTGATCTGATCATCGGATTAACTTAGAAATATGATCACCCCTGATATATTTCCTTTTAGAGAACGCAAATATTTTTCTTTCAGAAAAAAAAATTGTTTTAAAATATAAACTGGAGCATCATATATGAGATAATTTATTATTTTCAGTGATAAAACTTTACCCAGAAACTTGGGCAATTGGCACCAAGGGGCTTTATTAAGTGATATATTTAATATTTAATCAGGAGTACTGTTTTCGTGTTGAAACACCATGTTTTATTGAAACTTTCCTACACACCCTTCGATTTCCGTGCTGACATGGGTCCTACATATAATTTTTTCTAACACATGGGTTCCACATTTTTTTATCTCTATAATATGAGATTTCAATTCTCATTTAACATGAGAAATATAAAACACAAAAAATAAATACATTGTCAGAGCAAAATAGCCATTTTTTTTAGTTACATTGTTTTCTACTTTCAAGTGTATATGTGTCCCCTCAGTTTCATAATGGAGTAGGGGCAAACAATTAAACCGAATCAGAGGTAGTGTCAAGTAGCCCTTCATCTGGTTTCAATGGTGGAATAGAAGAATCACATTTGTCCCTCTCCTTTCCCAACTCCCACCTCTCCTTCACTTCATTCCAAAGTAGAAGTGCCTCTCCTGGTTTTCTTGCTAATGCAATTGCATTGGCTAAGCTGCCATAAGTACTCACATCAGGGTAAAATCCATTCTCCTTCATCATTTGAATCACTTTCTTAGCTTCTTCAAGCAACCCCATCTTACAATATCCTTCAACCAACATGTGCCAGGTGATTAAATCCACCTTCACTCGAGGATCATTGACCCTCTCATCAAAGACCTTGCAAGCAAGCTTTGGTTGACCTGAGAGTGCAAAAGCTTTCATCAAAGTTGTGTAACTAATCTTGGTTGGAGCTATTCCTCTTGCCCTCATCTCATTAAAGAAGGCAAGAGCAAGGTCTTTGTTGAGATGGTAGTAACACTAATTGGTAGTAACCTATGTTGCACCGACACCAACAAGGGATACGGGGACATGACACGACACTCCGACACGTTAATTCTAAAAAATGTTAAATTTTGACATGCTATGACACGTTTATATATTAATAATATTTTTAATTTATATAGTGTATGGGGTTTATTAGTGTCAAGTAACTATAAAACAAAATTTGGTTTCTGCACACTCATCAAAAGCGGGACCCACTACGTGAAAAAAGAAAAGAAAAAAAGAAAAGAAAGAATAGCTCACTTACCGATATTAGAGCATGAAACAATATGATTTTGTTGTTACTTGATACAAATAAAACCCATAGTGTATATCATATTTAATATTCAATAATTTAACAAAAAATAAAGTTAAACTTATAATAATACCCATCAATTCTTTTTAAAAAAAATATAATATCATAAATATTTATATTAAATTCAATAAAATGATAATCGTAATCCAACGAATCTAATAGTTAGAACTAAAAACGTAATTGAACCCCCTCTGCAACGCATGTTGGAGTATTGAGGAGTGTCAGACACGACACATCAGGTTTTTTGAAGTGTCGTGCATCATAGGTAGTAACAATATCACATCTCAATTTTTATTGGGTATTTATATTTTAGGGGTATTCATCAACCGATCCAAATCGATTTAAACTGCGGTGACCGAATCGAAAAACCAAAAAATGAAAAAAAAAACCTCGCAAGTTTTAATTGAATTGGATTAGTTTTCGGTTTGGTCGGTGAAAGTCGATCCAATGTATTATGTATTTATTATTTTTTGAAAATATTTTTTTTTGAAAGATTATTATTTTATTTTTTAAAATCTAAAACTGAATGAATGATTAAATTATCAAACGAGGATTGGATCAGATGATTTTGCTTCAAAAATGATCCAATTCAGATTGTGAACACCTCTACTATTTTTCTCATTTAAAATGATACAATTTTATATTCTTTAAAATGACAAACATCAAAATCAATCTTTTCATGCAGTGTTTATTATTTAAAATAGGTTCTTAGTAATTAAAAATAAAAGTATTTCACAAAAATTAATATCATGAAGATAAAAATTATTAAATATTTTTCATATCAAATAAAAAAATAGTTAACACACTATAAAATATTCAAATATTAAATACTTTGATTTTTATTAAATATTATCCATTCTATATTTTTAGAATAATGTAAAAAAAAAAATGGGTTTGATATTTTATATTGTAGGAGATAAAATTACCTCCTACACATATATAAAATCATGTTCGGGTTGAGCTATTCGTGTTTGTGACAGACATCAACCCGACTCGAACCCGACCCGTGAACACGAATTGCCACCCGTACAGAGGGTGTAATAGAGGGATGATTAGGAAAGGCAGGGAAAAGGGAGTCTGTTAGTGTAGAAGAGGCAAAAGGAAAAAGTTTATAAAAAAAGGCAAAAGGAAAAAGTTTATAAAAAAAAGGCAAAAATTTCTCAATATTCTGCCTATGAATGTGACAAGATGGAAATTCTGTTATGAGCAGTAATTGTTATGCGGTAGCTTGATATTGAGAATACATGAAAGATATGTTATTATATTGATGAGCAAGTCATGCATATATACATCATGATTCATCTGTTTCTTTTGTGTGTGCGAAGCATATCATGGCATACAACATTATGCATTCATATCGGAAACCGAAGTATATAATATAAGTAAGCATATGATTGAGCACGCATCATATAGGCATCCCTCCGGTACCAGTGCATGAGACACTTGGCTTCCGTCCGCATAGGCCACAGTTGGAATTCACCTTTGGGGGAGCCAAATATGGAATCTCCATTGTGTATGTTAGTACGTGCACGATGGTGCTATGAGCGTACATTATGAAGGCGTTATATACGCACTATGATGATTATGGCATTATATACGCACTATGATGATGTTTAGCAGCTACTCGGAATTTAAATGTTGATGCGACTGTTTTGGAATTTTGTGCCTAGTCTAATATTGCAGCAATTAACAGCAAATAACCATATAACCACGTCCTCATATCGTCTTTCGTCCTCCTGCAATTTTATAAAAATTGCAGCCCCAAAGGGGTGAGAAAAACCCTAGTAGTGTGATAGTAAAAACAGTTTCTGAAAAATGTACATCTCTGGAGATGATTATGCGATGGGAATTAAGATCCAAAACTTGTAACCTTTATAACCATGAGGGTATCCAACAAATACAGCAGGCCGAGATCTGGGGGAAAACTTGTGACGGTTTTTGGACAAGGTTGAATCATGACAGAGGCGCCCAAATACTCGAAGATGATCATATGAAGGAGACTTGTGACAAAGAAGCTGAAAAGGGGTATTATTGTTTAAAAGTGGGAATGGGGTTCGATTGATAAGATAAATGGAAGTGAGGACACACTCAGGCCAATATACCAAAGGAATATTAGATTGAAAATGCAAAGCTCGAGCAACATTAAGGTTATGTTGGTGTTTTCTTTCCACAACTAAATTTTGTTGTGGTCTATCAACACATGAATAAAATATTTGAACACCTTTGGAGGAAAAAAATCAGATAAATGAAATTCTGGAGCATTGTCACAACGAATTGATTTTATGGGAAGATTTTATTGTGTAAGCATGAGTGTGTAAAATTGAGGGAAGACATTATGAAAATCATATTTCTGTTTTAAAAAATAACACCAAGTAAATCGAGTAGCAACATCCACCAAGGTTAAAAAATATTTATAACCATAAACAAAATGAGTATGAAAAGGACCACAGATATCACAGTGGATCAAGTCAAAAGCAGGTTGAGACATTTTGCGGTTCAGTATAAAAGGTAATCTTTGTTGCTTTGCAAAAGGACAAATCAAACATGGAGAAGAAACACAATCATTATCAGTAAAATGTAAATCATGTTTCATTGAATGCGAAATAGGATGAGACAAATGACAAAGACGAAAATGCCAAATAATAGAAGTTGGCATACTAATAGTAGAACAAAGGGATGGGGGGACATCAAAATTGGAAAAGGACAAAGCATCTAAAACATAAAGACCACCAATTCTTTTAGCAATCCTAATCACTGTGGCCGAGGAAGGGTCCTAAAGAGAAAATGAGGAAGATAAAAAATTAGCAACAATGGAGGAATCTCGAGTGAGTGCACTGATGGACAAAAGATTAAAAGAAAAAGAAGGAACATATAGAATGTTATGGAGTATAATGGAAGAGGAAAGTTGAATGCTACCAATGGAGTGAACAATAACTGAAGTATTATTGGGCAAAGAAACAACAAAATCGGATGTATGAGGTGGTGAAGTGAAAATTGAGGTGTGCATGTGATGATGTGTGGCACCCGTGTCTAAAACCCATGAAGTTAAGGGAAAAGAAGGTGAAGTCCTACCACTGAAGCTAGCAATAGAAGGGGATGTCTCTGTGGCAGGTGGCAGTGGCGGGAAGGATGACGATGTTTGAGTGTTAGGTGGAAGAAGACTCAAAAGTTGTTGGTATTAAGAGTGGGTCAACGTGGGAGAAGCTGTATTGGGCTCAACTTGACTGGAAGCAAGTGTGTTAAAATTGGCATGGGCTGAAGGATTAAGTGAACTGGGCCGCGCGAACTTGGGCTTCCAGGGGAAATCCATGAAGCTTGAAGCATTTTTCCCTTGTGTGACCAGCAACGTGACAATAAGTGCATTGAGGACGAGCACGGCGGAGCGGAGCAGAAGAGATGGCTTCCATCGGAGTAGTCCCGGAAACTGGAGATGAAGGCATACCAGAGGCAGAGTTGAGCAATGGTGAATCAGGTATCACCGACGGAGAGCTCGTAATCTGACGTTGCCATTACTCATGAAGCACCAGAGAGAAAATCCTTGATAATCGTGGAAGAGGCTCCATGAGCAAAATCTGAGCTCGGACAGAGGAGAAAGAATCGTTGAGTCCCATCAAAAATTAGAGAGCATGATCTTGGTGAAGATCAGAAATCAAGCCTGAAGCAGCACAAGTACAAGTAGGAATTGGAGCGTAATCCTGAAGCTCATCCCAAAGAATTTTAAGGCGTGTGTAATAGCCATTAACAATTAACATCAAAACTTCCCTGAGTAAGAGATGAGATCTGTTGCTTTAATTGAAATTTTTTGGGGCCATTAGCCTGAAGAAAACGGATTCAAAGATCCGTCCAGATCTCAGATGCAGACGAAAAATAGAGAAGACTATCAGAGATATCCTTTGAGACGGAGTTCAAGATCCAAGATGTTACCATTGAATTACAACGATTCCATGAATGGAATAAAAGATCATCAGAAGCATGACGCGGAAGAGAACCATCAACGAAAGCTGATTTGTTTTTCGCTGATAAAGCAATCATCATAGCACGACTTCAGGAATGAAAGTTAGATCCAAGAAGAACATGAGTGACGAGAGTGAGACCAGGATGATCACCACTGTTTAAGAAATATGGACTACTCGAATCCTCCATGGATACAGAGGATGCAAAAACTGAAGATGTAGTAGCTGAATGAGAAGCATTATTGTTATTATTTGAGCCACGAGCCATGAAGAAGGCAAGGGATAAGTACCTACTGATACCATATTAGTTGAGAAACAGAAAGAGAGTGAAAAATTCATATTCTATTCATCATATCTCAGCACTCTACAAGTGACCATTTTATATACAGTCTAAAGAAGAAAAGAAAGTTTGTTATAATAGAAGCCTACGTGGCAACCTATACAAGATTCTAGAATAAAAGAATGGAATATATGGTAAGAACACTACATATCTTACAGAGTTCATGAAGCATTCATCTTCTTCCTAGCTTGGTTTCCATCACTTTCACAACCTCTTCAACTTGCTAATATAACAACTTGTCAATTAAATGCAGCAAAAGCCACCAAAGTTGTAGTAAATAGGATGAAGATAAAACCTTGTTTCTGTGAGCAGATGGGTCAGTCTCTAACGCCAAGGGGCATCATCACTCTTTCTCATAGACTAAGCTTTCAATTTAATTTGGTCATTTTCGGTGAGACTAAACGAGCAAGAATTATGGTTGCCCATAAGCTTTGGAGGAACGACTATAATTCTTCTTTGGATAATTAGATTATGGGGTTAAATTGTTGTATTTGTATAACTGTAGCTTCCTGTAAAATAACCAATTTAAGCTTACCGACAAAAAAAATGTAAAACCATTTCTTGATTATATATATATGTAACATTCGTGATTTGTTACATTATTTTATTTATTTCCATTTATCGATGTTTTATTTTGTCTCTCGAATGTTTCAATGAAAAATGATAAATTAAACTACCCAAAAAAATGATATATTAAAGTAAATTCGAATATTTTTTTACCGAAATTTAATGTTCATTTATTATTGCATTTTCTTCTTCTTTTGCATCGTTGTACCAAAATATTTTTTAACTTTAAAAAAGTGAGACAATTTAAATTTATTATTAGCTTAGTTTAAAGTATAATTTGTGGGTTCGATTCCGTCTGGCCGCTTTAAGACTCATGTTGTTGGGTAAACTATAAAGCGGGCTTTCTTTTCGTTATCCCGGGCATAAATCCTCACATAGGTTGAACATGTCTTCCCTGGTCCTGGTGGATTACATACTGATGTCTCCCATGTTAGAACTTTCTGTTTACTAAAAAAAAGAGAGTATAATTTGGGTACTCGTAAAATCTAGAAAATTCATAAAGAAATGCACTCAATCTTTGGTTGGAGTTTTTTTCTTACTTATTATCTCTTAAAAAACACGCATCAATTTAAAATACTTAAATTTAATTAATTTTAATTGTAAGGAGCTGTTTGAAAAAGGAAATATGATTCTTGAATCCAATCATTTTGAGTCAAGACATTTAAGGAGTATTTTGTGTATAATTATAAAAATATTTTATTTTTAATTTATTTCTATTTTTATTCATAACACGATGCATTTTTTAAATCATCAGTAAGCTAAATCCACGTAAAGTGAATCGTGGCCTGTTAGAAATTGAAATTCAGCCTCTTGAGTAATTCATGGGTAGAAAATTTGACTTACTTCTATTTTTTTCGGATTGAGCACTTGTTTTCTATTTCTATATACAAGTTTTTTAATTTAATCTTACATAATACAAACAACAAAATTAAATAATACCTAAACACTAGACAAATGGGCCTATTATTCGGGCATTGTGCTCAAGCACCCAAACACAAGCCTTAGCCTATTATAAGTAATAAAATAAATTAGGCCTAGGCTTTTAAAAAACTTATTTAGAATACAGGTCATAGGTTTTTTTGTATGTCGGGCCTATAAGTCTACAGGCAGTGGCGGACCGACATGGGGGCTAGGGATGGCCCCCGCCCCCCTAAAACTCTGGGAAATTTTTTTATATATAGATGCCTGGGTGAATTATTGAGGACAGGACAAGAACAAGTAATGTGGACTATAGAAATTGCTAACAGTACATGGATAGTGGCAATTAGAGAAGTTCATGGTGCTTCCCTGTAAGGTAAAAGAGAAGCCATATGGACAAAAAAGATTTTGAAAACATAAACCAAACAAATAAAACAATAATTAATAATTGATAAATAATTAAAGGGGCATGTTATATTTACAAACTACTAAGTATGACTGGTCATACTTTAATCATGCAGTGTACGACTGGTCGTACTTAGTGTAATTTGCAAAAAAAAGTTTGTAAACGGGTCATATCCCATAATTAAATAAGATATAGAAGTAGAAACACTTCGTCAGAAACTGGTTGAATGGTTCAAATTAAAAAAATCTAACTGTGTAAAATAAGACAAAAATTTAAAAATATAACCATTTTGTCTTATTAAAAAATAAAACCATTTAGATCTATATGATATAAAGCCGAATATGAATTGACAAAAATATAATATATATTAAGGCAAAAAATCACGATACATTTTATAATACAATAACTTCATTCAAAAATATATTGTTAGAAATCATATTCGATTAATAGTGTACAGTAAGTATTTTTATTTATAATATAATATTTTTTTATTTTCGCCCCCCGTCATATTAATTTCTGGGTCCGCCACTGCCTACACGATGGCCTATGTCATATTATTTATTTAAAATGATATAAATAAAATTATTATTTAATAATTTTGAATAATAAAATAATATTATTTTAATTATTCTTTTAATTGTTGAATATTTAATAGGCTTAAACAAGCTAACAGGCTTAGGCCAAGGCTTTTATGTTTTAAATATAGGTCAGGTCAGGCTTGTAATTTGGAGCCTACACAGGCTAATAGGCCAGGTTATATCCAATATTTTTACACAGGCAAGGCCTATTTAAGTCAAAGCCTAGCCTAATCTTTTTACACCCCTAATGATAATAATAAAAGATGAAGGAATGGAATTAAATCGCGATTTTGAACATAAACATAAGGGAAAATGCAGTATCCAGAATATTCTATTTTCATAATAATAAAGGAGGGATTAATGTTTCTTATATTGTAAGAGATGATTTTATCTTCTACACATACATAAAGCACGTAGGGCCCATATGAAGAAAAAAAGAGAAAAAAAATATATGGACCCCACACTCTTTTATATGTATAGAAAATAAATTTATTTCCTGTAAAATGAGAAATATTAATTCCTAATAACGTATCGATATTACGAAATATAACTGGTAAGAAAATCACATGAGTTGAAACTTAGAACATTCCTTACATTAGTCCCAAAATATATGCACCATCATCATTTAAATTAAAATTGATCATGTCCAATAAGATTTCTAAATATCAATTAGTAAACCCCATTACTAGAATACCGAGGAGGAATTTTCATGTAGATAGATCTCTTCAAGCAAATCCCCATGCAAAAAAGCGTTGTTGACATCCAATTGAATGAGATGCCAACCATAAACAGCAGCAAGAGCAAGTAATAATCGGACACTACAAGTCTTGAGCTATGAAACGTTCAAGAGAACCATCTGAATGATATTTCACACGATAAACCCATTTACATCCCACAACAGGTTTACCAGGAGGAAGATAAGTAATCTGCCATGTGTTGTTAGCTTCTACAGCATGGATTTCAGCATTCATTGCAACAGCCCACTCAGGTAATTGGAAGGCTTCAGAGTATGTGTTAGGTTCAAAATGTTGGGAAATGGCATTAACATATGCTAGGTGTGGTGGGGCAATGTGCTCATACGAAAGATGTTTTGAAATAGGATGCACAGTGGATGAGGAAAAAATGTAATCCTGAAGGTAAAGGGGTGGTTTGGATGTTAAAGGTGGATAGGGTGTAATAGAGGGATGATTAGGAAAGGCAGGGAAAAGGGAGTCTGTTGAAGAGGCAAAAGGAAAATGATTATAAAAAAAAAGCAAAAGGAAAAACAATTTCTGAAAAATGTAAATCTCTGGAGATGATTATGCGATGGGAATTAAGATCCAAAAGCTTGTAACCCTTATACCCAGGAGGGTATCCAATGAATACAGCAGGCAGAGATCTGAGGGGAAACTTGTGACGAGTTTTGGACAAGGTGGAATAATGACAGAGGTACCCAAATGCTCGAAGATGATCATATGAAGGAAACTTGTGACAAAGAAGTCCAAAAGGGGTTTTATTGTTTAAAAGTTGGAATGGAGTTCAATTGATAAGATAAATTAGTATATTAACCGTACGATGCACGGAGGAAAAGATCAAAATTTTTGTCGTCCGCCATGGTTGGTTAATCGCACTGCAAATCTTATACTTATAAAAAATTGTGTTGCTATTTTTTCTATATTTCAGGTGAAAAAATTATAGCATTGACACAGAACTTTGCAAATATCAACCACAAACAACGATCTGCTATTCATAGGGATAATTAATTTTGCATACAACTACATCATAATACACCATAACACATTATAATACATCATGTTAACATGTGGAAGGGATATAAAAAAAAGATGCATACAAATCATTGCTAACTATAACATTCGTCAACAGAATCAAGGTAACAATAACACCAAGCAAATATGGATTTAAACGATCAGCTTTTACCTATAATATGAAAATGCTATTCATTCAGTGTCATTTTGTAGGAATCATTGGAGGGATGAGTTCAACACTTACTAAATATGTCATTTCCTTTGTTATTTTCGTTTCTTGTGCCTACAATACAGAAGGCAAAAACTCATTAAATAAGTAACACTAATATGTTAACACCCAAAAGTCAGAGTATCAGCAAAAAAAGATTGGATTAAATTTTTTTAAGCACAAAAAAAAATGTTGTCTGAATGAGATTTAAGTGCAACTTAATCAAATAAGCATGTATGATTCAAATTTTTTCCTTACATTGCAACAAATGCATATAAACAGAATCAAAGCAACTACACTAATCTTTGAGATAGATTTTCATTTATTGCAATCACATTTAAAAAACAATAATAAATAATTATTATTTGCAAGGATTTGTGTTGTTAGTATTTGGAATTTTACAAATTTGTATTTACAAAAATTAAAATCAGATTTAGGAATTTAATTAAAAAAGAATAAGGATGAAATTTTAATTCAATTATAAAAATATGTTGGTGGGCCGGCCCTCCGAGCCGAGTCCGGTTTGCCACCTCTAACTATCAGCATGTAAAAGGTTTTTATATTTATACACAAAAAATCATTTTTATAGTTACGTCTAGGTTTTTATATTTTATCTCAAAGATAAACTTTCATTTACTACAATCAGATTCAAAAAAAAAAAAATTATCTTTTTTTGCAAGAAGTAGTGTTGTTAGCCTTTGGAATTTCACAAATTTATATTTACAATCTTTGAAATCAGATTTAGTAATTTTTTTTTGGTGTGATTTAATAATTTAAATATAAAAGAAGAAAGATAAAATTTCAATTGAATTATAAAAATATATTGGCGGGCCGGCCCTCCGGATCGAGCCTAATTTTCCACCTCTAACTGTCAGCATTTTATATAAATATTTTTTTGAAAGGATTACTGTCGTTAATATTTGGAATTTCACAATATTTGTATTTACAAAAATTGAAATCGGATCTAGTAATTTAATTATAAAAGAAGAACGATAAAATTCCAATTGAATTATAAAAATATATTTGAGGGCCGGCCCTCCGGGCCGAGCCCAGTTTTCCAACTCTAACTGTTGGCATTTTATATAAATAATTATTTTTTGCAAGTATTTGTGTTAAATAAACTCTTGCAATAAAAAAAGAAAATTTAATTTCTTTCTTATGTACTAAATTAAACTTTTCATTTTTATAGTTCTTAAATTTTAATAAATTGTTTTAACAAAATGACAGACGTCATTTTTTATTTAAATTTAAAGTTTTTTTCTATTAATTATACACATTTATTTATATAATTTTTTTCATTTTTTATTTATGATTTTTATATATTTTTTTAATTGGTTATACATTTATATTTAAAATGTTTGTGTTAAATATTTCTTTAAAAAAAATACATGTATTTTTTATGTTAAAATTTTAATTTATTTTTTGTAAAGTATAAATTATGCCATTTCTTATTTTTTTCATTTAAATTTGAAATTTAAATAACTTTTATGGACTATAAACTTATTTTTATAATTTTAAATATTTTATTGTTTAATCTATAATTTTATATTAAATTCAAATTTTCTACTGTATAAATAGTAAATGCTGAACTCTTTTTCCACGTATCAAGTTCACATAATTTTCCATTTAATTTATTTTCAAATTTCGAATATATTTTACAATATAAATAATCTTGTTATTTTACAAAAAAAATTATGTTGTTGTTTTTTTTATGCAGCATTAATAGGGCTAACAATTATCCATGCAAAAAATAGTGGGATATACAACAAAATAAAAATATTGGTTTTTTTAGTCATAATATACAAAAACAGAAAAATAGTGAGACATTAAATGTGTTGTCTGGCACAAAAAAATTTCCAATTTTTTTTCCACCATGACAAAGTTAAAAATTCATTTATCAAAATAAAAGTTAAATATTCAATTTCAAAATTCAAATTTAAACATAAATTCGAAATTTAGAAGAGTTAGTTATTATTAATTTGGAAATTCCAATGTAGAATACAGTGGGACATTGAATGAGTTGTTTCCTACAAAAAATTGTTCACATAATTTTTCATTTAATTTATTTCCAAATTTCGATTTATTTTACAATATAAATAATTTTGTTATTTTACAATATTTTTTTGAATGTTTTTGTTTTTTTTTATGCAACATTTTTTTTTTGGTAAATACATGGGGCATTGCCCCACGAAACAGACAAAACGAAACAAAAGAAAACAAACAATAACAGGAAAAAGCAAGACAGAAAGAAAACTAAAAACCATCGACTCAGAAGAAACAAACTCAGCATCTTGCAGCTGGAGTGATGACTCCCGGATCCAGCATATCAGCAGTAAGAAGATTAAGTAGCTCACTGTGAGGGGATGTAATAGTGGATAAACCAAAAGGATCATCCATTGTTTTTTTTTTTATGCAACATTAATAGGGCTAACAATTACCCTTGAAAAAAAATAGTGGGATATACAACAAAAGAAAAGTATAGGTCTTTTTTACTTATAATATACAAAAAAAAGTAGTGGGACAATAAATAAGTTGTCTGCCACAATTTTTTTTTTTAAAATTTTTCCAGCCATTACAAATTTAAAAATTAAAATTTAAACATAAATTCAAAATTTAGAAGACTTGGGTTATTATTAATTTGGAAATTCCAATGTAGGATACAGTGGGACATTGAATAAGTTGTCTGCCACCAAAAACTGTTTACATAATTTTCCATTTAATTTATTTCCAAATTTCGAATTTATTTTACAATATAAATAATTTTATTATTTTACAATTTTTTTAAATGAGTTATCTGCCACAATAAATGATTAACATAATTTCCCATTGATTTTTTATTTCGATTTTTAAAAGAAATTATTATTTATTTAATTTTTCATTTCCAAATCTTTCCCATCATTCCAATTTGTAATTTAAAATTGAAATCCAAAATTTGAAATCAATTAAGAATTCGAATATCAAAAGAGTGATCAATTCCAATGTAGAAAGTATTTAAAAGAGGTGAGTAATTCCAATGTACAAATCAGTGGGACATTGAATGAGTTGTCTGCCTCCATAAATGATTAACTTAATTTTCCATTGATTTTTAATTTCGATTTTTAAAATAAATTATTATTTATTTAATTTTTTATTTTCAAATCCTTTTATACCATTACAATTTGAAATTTAAAATTAAAATGCAAAATTTGAAATCAATTCAGAATTCGAATTTCAAAAGAATGAGCAATTTCAACGTATAAAGCATTTAAAAGAACTGAATAATTCCAATGTACAAATCAGTGGAATATTGAATGAGTTGTCTGCCACAATATGAAAATATTTAAAACAAAAAAAAATTGTTTTTATTTAAAGAACGGTTGTTTAATGAGAAATTGAAAAAGGATGCAATTATTACAATGCGCACACTTCCTTCCATGCGTTGTTTAGTGTGTGTGCTTATAATAAATAGATTATATTTTCCATAGAAGTAATGGTATCGTAATCTTCACGGTATTATTACATTATTTTATTTATTTCCATTTGTCGATGTTTTATTTCGTCTCTCAAATTTTTCAATGAAAATTGATAAATTAAACTACCAAAAAAAAATGAAATATTAAAGTAAATTCGAATATTAAAGTAAATGTTTCACTGAACATTGATACATTAAACCACCGAAAGTTATGGTTCATTTATTATTGCATTTTCTTCTTCGTTTTGAGTTTATCATTCGGGCTTTTTGACAATGATTGCTCTTCAGAAAAGGTTAGAAATATTCTATCAGTCCAATAAGAATCATAGCAAGGTTTCATTGCAGATGTAGATGTCATAGAAGCTTCTGCTTCTGTTGCGGTTACTCGGGTCTCACCATCGTGCATTTGTTCCAAAGACATGCCATGCTCCATGGAAGCAGAATCATCAAGGCTAATGAAATTTCTAAATTCTGAAAAGAAATATAGCGCGTCACTTAACCAACATTCTCCAAAAGGATCCTTGGTAGGAAAGCAAAGTTGTGACCACATCTCATCTGTAGAAACATATTGTAACTGGGCAAGCTTTCTCTTTTGGGAATTACGGAAATAATCATGAGAAGTATCATTAGCTGGAACCTGATGAAAAACACCATCACTAACACTGGAACCTGATGAATTAAACCCCAGAACCTTATTTTCCCGATCAAACAAAACAGCATCAGAGTTTAAGTTGATTTGGCCTGAATTTACAGCCATTGTTACAGAAAACCTAAAACATAGAACATATTTGTTAGAATTGAATATCCACATAGATGCAAGAGACAACTTTTCTTTTCTATTCTTGTTTATCTATGTCTCATACGAACTATCAAAAGTTATTTATAAGCTATAAAACTGACCAACATAATTCCACACATAACACCCTCGTTACTTTATAACTGACATAACTGACTCATTACTTTATAACTGACACAATTGACTCATTAATATTCTAACTGACATAACTGATTCGTTAATAAAAAACGGACATTTAAAATTTATCGCAATAATATTGTTATAAGAAAAAAAAATAACATAGAACAAAAAATAACCAATTTAAGCTTACCGACAAAAAAAATGTAAAACCATTTCTTGATTATATATATGTAACATTCGTAATTTGTTATTATTTATTTACATTTGTCGATGTTTTATTTTGTCTCTCAAATGTTTCAATGAAAATTGATAAATTAAACTACCCAAAAAAATGATAAATTAAAGTAAATTTGAATATTTTTTTACCGAAAGTTATCGTTCATTTATTATTGTATTTTCTTCTTCTTTTGCGTCGTTGTACCAAAATATTTTTTTACTTTAAAAAAGTGAGACAATTTAAATTTATAATTAGCTTAGTTTAAAGTATAATTTGTGGGTTCGATTCCCTGGCCGCTTTAAGACTCATGTTGCTGGGTAAATTATAAAGCGAGCTTTCTTTCCGCTGTCCCTGGCATAAATCCTCACAGAGGTTGAACATGTCTGCCCTGATCCAGGTGGATTACATACTGATGTCTCCCCTGTCGGAACTTTCTGTTTACTAAAAAAATAGAAGTATAATTTGGGTACTCATAAAATCTAGAAAATTCATAAAGAAATGCACTCAATCACACCTAAGGGTTGGAGTTTTTTTATTACTTATTATCTCTTAAAAAACACGCATCAATTTAAAAATACTTAAATTTAATTAATTTTAAATTGTAAGGAGCTGTTTGAAAAAGGAAATATGATTCTTGAATCAAATCATTTTGAGTCAAAACATTTAAGGAGTATTTGTGTTTTTGTTTTTTCTTTCAATTATTTTTACTTATAATTATAAAAATATTTTATTTTTATTTTATTTCTATTTTTATTCATGACACGATGCATTTTTAAAATCATCATTAAGCTAAATCCACGTAAAGTGAGCCGTGGCCGGTTAGAAATTGAAATTCAGCCTCTTGAGTAATTCTTGGGTAGAAAATTTGACTTACTTCTATTTTTTTCGGATTGATCACTTGTTTTCTATTTCTATATACAAGTTTTTTTTATTTAATCTTACATAATACAAACAACAAAATTAAATAATACCTAAACACTAAACAAATGGGCCTACTATTCGGGCATTGTGCTCGAGCACCCAAACACAAGCTTTGGCCTATTATAAGTAATAAAATAGAATAGACCTAGGCTTTTAAAAAAAACTTATTTAGAATACATGTCATAGCCTTTTTTGTACATGTCGGGCCTATAAGCCTATAGGATAGCCTATGTCATATTATTTATTTAAAATGATATAAATAAAATTATTATTTAATAATTTTGAATAATAATATAAGGGATAGGATATTGTGACAACCAAATAATGTTACTACCAATGTTACAACCACATCTTAACTGTTGATTTCCGCCAATCAATGGTTATCATTTTTCAAATCAAACTCATTAATTAATTATTAATTAGCAATAAATGATAACCGTTGATTGGCATAAATCAACGGTTAAGATATAGTCGTAACATTGGTCGTAACATTATTTGATTGTCACAATATCACATCCCAAAAAATAATATTATTTTAATTACTCTTTTAATTGTTGAATGTTTAATAGGCTTAAACAAACTAACAGGCTTAGGCCAAGGCTTTTATGTTTTAAATATAGGTCAGGTCAGATTTGTAATTTGGAGCCTACACAGGCTAATAGGCCAGGCCATATCCAATATTTTTACACAGGCGTTAGGGGTGGTAAACGAGCCAGGGGCCTTTCAGGGGCCTTTGGCTCGGCTCGTAAAGGCCTGAGCTCGTTTAATAAAAGCTCGTGTTGGAACCAGACTTGGACTTGTATAAAAGCTCGTTTAAAAAAAAGGTCTCAGGCTCTAATTCAGAAGCTCGCCCTTAGAGCCTCCCAGGCTAACCTAGTATATAAATATTTATTTATATTTTTTATACTACTTGTAATAACTCTCTCTTTCATCAATTTATTTCACCCCATTTTATTGGTTTAACAAACTTTTTGAATGATTTTGTTCTATATTATGCTATTTGGATATATATTGAATTTATGTATATTTATGGAATTACTAGTGTTGTTCTATATTATCCTTCATCCTCCTTCACACAAACAAACCCACAAAAACTCATTCGTTCCACTATGCACTGCTTGTTTGTGTCAATCTATTTATTTATTTATTTTTATTTTTGTTTGCACTTTTTTGATAATGGGCTAAGATAATATAACCTGTTATCTACTTTCTCTCACTTTAATTTTTTTTTATTGTAGACTTTATAAGTTATTGATGCAAATTGGAAGCTAAGGTTTCTATATGAAAATTTATTTTTTGTGGAATTCTATTATCTTATTTTTATTCTTTAACTTGCTAACAGGCTAAGACAGGCTTCAGACAGGCTTTTATTTTTTGTAAATAAACCAGGCCTCGGACCAAAATTATATTCGTGACAAGTAACAGGCTAAGGCCAGTCGGACACGTTTAAATACAGGCTTGGCCTGTTAAGATCAAAGCTCGGCTCGGCTCGGCCCGTTAACACCCCTAACAGGCGTGGCCTTTTTAAGTCAAAGCCTAGCCTAGTCTATTTACACCCCTAATGATAATGATGAAAGACGAAGGAATGGAATTAAATCGCGATTTTGAACATAAACATAAAGGAAAATGTAGTATCCAGAATATTCTATTTTCATAATAATAAAGGAGGGATTAATGTTTCTTATATTGTAAGAGATGATTTAACTTCTACACAAACATAAAGCACGTAGGGCCCATATGAAGAAAAAAAGAGAAAGAAAAATATGGACCCCACACTCTTTTATATGTATAGAAAATAAATTTATTTCATGTAAAATGAGAAATATTAATTCCTAATAACGTATCGATATTACGAAATATAACTGGTAAGAAAATCACATGAGTTGAAACTTATAACATTCCTTACATTAGTCCCAAAATATATGCACCATCATCATTTAAATTAAAATTGATCATGTCCAATAAGATTTCTAAATATCAATTAGAAAACCCCTTTACTAGAGTACCCAGGAGGAATTTTCATGTAGACCTCTTCAAGCAAATCCCCATGCAAAAAAGAATTGTTGACATCCAATTGAATGAGATGCCAACCATAAACAGCAGCAAGAGTAATTAATAATCGGACACTAGTGATCTTGACCACAGGAGAGAATGTATCAAAAAAATCAACACCTTCTTGTTGATTAAAACCTTGAGCTACAAGTCTTGCCTTGAAACGTTCAAGAGAACCATCTGAATGATATTTCACACGATAAACCCATTTACATCCCACAACAGGTTTACCATGGGGAAGATAAGTAATATGCCATGTGTTATTAGCTTCTAGAGCATGGATTTCAGCATTCATTGCAACAGTCCACTCAGGTAATTGGAAGGCTTCAGAGTATGTGTTAGGTTCAAAATGTTGGGAAATGGCATTAACATATGCTAGGTGTGGTGGGGCAATGTGCTCATAAGAAAGATGTTTTGAAATAGGATGCACAGTGGATGAGGAACAAAGGGGTGGTTTGGACACACAAGGGGGTCTGGATGTTGAAGGTGCAGAAGGTGTAATAAAGGGATGATTAGTAAAAGGCAAAAGGAAAAATAGTTTCTGAAAAATGTAAATCTCTGGAGATGATTATGCGATGGGAATTAAGATCAAAATCTTGTAACCCTTATAACCAGGAGGGTATCCAATGAATACATCAGGCAGAGATCTGGGGGGAAACTTGTGACAGGTTTTGGACAAGGTGGAATAATGACAGAGGCACCCAAATGCTCGAAGATGATCATATGAAGGAGACTTGTGACAAAGAAGTTCAAAAGAGGTCTTATTGTTTAATATTGGGAATGAGGTTCGATTGATAAGATAAACTAGTATATTACCCGTGCGTTGCACGGAGGAAAAGATCAAAATCTTTGTCGCCGCCATGGTTGGTTCCATTGATTTTTTATTTCGATTTTTAAAAGAAATTATTATTTATTTAATTTTTTATTTCCAAATCCTTTACCACCATTACAATTTGGAATTTAAAATTGAAATGCAAAATCTGAAATCAATTCAGAATTAGAATTTCAAAAAAGTGAGCAATTCAATGTAGAAAGCATTTAAAAGAACTGAGTAATTCCAATGTACAAATCAGTGGGACATTGAATGAGTTTTCTGCCACCATAAATGATTAACTTAATTTTTCATTGATTTTTTATTTCTATTTTTAAAAGATATTATTATTTATTTATTTTTAATCAATAATACATATTTTTTAATTTTAATTATTTTTTTGTTAAATATATAATTTTATATTAAATTTAGGTTTATTATATATAACTTTATTCTAGTTATATATATTTTTTATTTAAAAAGTGCTGTTTTTCTCGATAATCAAAGAAAAAATTATTGTTAAAAATCTTCCGAAGCCTGAGAAAGTAAATTAAAGACATTCTTTCAGAAAAAAAAACATGAATTAATATATTTTTTAGAGGATACAATTTTTTATTATTCCATGTATCAATATCTAATTTAATCTTACTATTAATTATTTATTTGGGAGTATACTTTGTCATCCTTAAATTTTTATTATAATTTATAAATTAACTATTTTACATGTTTAAACATTTTTTTTTGTACTCTATTTAATCAAATTTCAATAGACATAATAATCCATATTATTAATAGTCTTAACATTTTCCAATGCAGAGAGTAATAGTGTTAAATTGCTAATAATTCATATTATTAATAGTCTTATCAATTTCCAATGCAAAAAGTATTGGTTCTAGTAATCCATAATTAATAGTCTTGAAAATATCCAATGTAGAAAGTAGAGAAATTTTTTAATATTTTTAATTTTAAAAAATATCAATAGTTTAATACAGTATTTTATTCACTAATAATCTTTTATAATACATAATTAAAATATTAAAGAAGTGAAAAATAATATATTATGCTTGATTTATATTTTAAAGTCATGTATAATTTAAAAAACAAAATTATAATTTGAAACAAATTAAAAATATTTTTTACCTTTTTTTCCAATTATTTTAACCAATTTATTTCGACATTCATAAAATTAACTACTAAAACTTTCTTTATTAAAATGGGCTCAGTCAATTAAAATAACGATTATACATAGAAGAAGCTCCCCAAAAAAATTGTATTTTTAGATGAGAACATAATGGTCAAAGTAAAAAAATAAAATATTGAAGTGAAATGATTTCCATTGTACAATTATAAAAAAAATTTCGCCCACATACGCTCGAATCTTTTATTTTATTTTTGATTTTTTTATCACATATTTATCTAATGGATTTGTGTTATAAGAGTTTAAGCGTTCTGTTACCTTTTTCTATGGATGTGGATTTTAATCAGGTATAATTAGAGAAACCTAATTGATAAGATAATGCTTGTAGGGTGCAGAAAATTTTGCTCAAAGTATTAGATGAATATTATGGCCTCATAGACAAAACCCCCTAATAATCCATATTATTAATAGTCTTAATATATTCCAATGCAGGAAGTAATGGTGTTAAATTGCTAATACTTCATATTATTAATAGCTTTATCAATTTCCAATGCAAAAAGTAGTGGTGCTAGTAATTCATATTATTAATAGTCTTGAAAATATCCAAAGTAGAAAGTAGAGAAATTCTTGAATATTTTTAATTTTAAAAAATATCAATAGTTTAATAAAGTATTTTATTCACTAATAATATTTTATTATACTTAATTAAAATATTAAAGAAGTTAAAAATAATATATTATGCTTGATTTATTATTGGAATGGAGAAATCAATTTTAATCCAATTAAAATTTTAAAGCCTAGCGAAGAATTAGTGCCTAGGAAATAACAAAGTCTAAAAATTTGTAAAATTAAAGAAAGAAAAGCTTAAAAGCTGCCACTGAAGGTGTGTACATAATCTTGAAAATATGAAACGCTGCGAAAGCTCTCGAAAGTGGATACAATCTTCTTGAATTTATGGGAAGATTTAAACTAAAACAAAAAAAATTGTGAGAAAATTAGAAGACAGTGAGAAGTTTTGATTATTTTTCAAACTACTTCAATTTTTTTTTTTCTGAATGGAGAAGTCAATTTTGATCCAATCAAAATTTTAATGATCAGAATTATGGGTGATAATAAGGCCAGGGGCCTTAGGCCCGGCTTTTTTAATTATTGGACCCGGGCTTATACTCATGCAAAAGTCTTTTTATTTAAAAGACCTCATGCTGCCATAACCAAGTCCGGCCTTGAAGCCTTGGAGGCTGGCCCGTATACAATAAATTTATTTATTTTTTACATTTTTATATTAATCATTTGGACAGCGAATGCCTCTTTTCATAATTACTAACAATATTTCATAATTAGTAACAACGATTGGTAAATAAATAAGAGATATGAAGATGAAGATATAAGATGTAGAAAAAGAAAGATTAAAAATAACAAAAAAAAGATGAAGGTAATTCCGTTGCTGATGCTTTGGCAACCAAAGGGAGACTATTAGACACCTGAGATCTACAACTTTTTCTTGAAATCTCTATGGATTGTAGAGAGCTGTTTGCTAGAGATTTGATGGACACTACTTGCCTCATACCTTGTTTTGTTTCTAGTTCTGTTGCTTTCCCCTTTGTTCAAAAAAAAAATTAAGGAAAACCAATGTAAAGTAAAGTAAATGTGTCTTTGTTATTTTGACTTTTTAATATTAATATGTTTTTTTTATTATAAAAGAAACAATTATTATTTTCTTACAAAAAATACATACGAGTGCATGATTAATAGGTTAAATATTGCTGCAAATTGAAAGATAAGGTTTATATTTTTAATAAATAAATAGGTCACAGGCTTAAGACAGGCTTTTATTTTTTGAAAATGAACCAGACCACATGCTAATATTATATTCGTAACAGGTAACAGGCTAAGGTCAGTTTAACACGTTTAAATACAGGCTTGGCCTGTTAAGATCAAAGTTCGGCTCGACTCGGCCCGTTAACACCTTTAGCCAGAATAATTGGTGTCTAGGGAATAGAAAAGGTTAAAAGTTATTAAAATTAAAGAAGGATTTTATAAGAATTATGTCGTAGAAAAAATGATTGTGTAATTTTATAGAGATTCATTTTGAGTGCCGTAATTTTTTTTTTGTTTTAAAAAATGTGGGCTCCACAAAATATTATATGTGAGAAACTTTTTTGAATCATATTAAATGATAAATACAAACTCCATTAAAGAAAGAAAGGCTTAAAACTGCCTCGAAATTTGCATATAATCTTGAAAATGTGAGAAAATATAGAGTGGATATAACATTTTTGAAACTATGAGGAAATTTAAAACAAAACAAAAATTGTTTTTATTTAAAGGACGGTTGATTAATGAGAAATTGAAAAAGGAAACAATTATTACACTGCGCATACTTCCTTCCATGCGTTGTTTAGTGTGTGTGCTTATAATAAATAGATTATATTTTCCATAGAAATAATGGTATCGTAATCTTCAGTGAATTATTACAATAAATAGATTTTATTTCGTCTCTCAAATGTTTGAATGAAAATTGTTAAATTAAACTACCCAAAAAAAAAAAAATACGAAACATTAAAGTAAATTCGAATATTAAAGTAAATGTTTCAGTGAGAATTGATACATTAAACTACCCCAGGTTTCCTTTGGATCCCAATTCCAATATGACCCCCATGTCTCATTAGCCCAGACTGCACCAGAAAGAATACCTATTGTTAAAAAGAGAAAACCTAGACTAATACTATGATAACCCCAACAATCCAATTGTTGAATCAATTGAGAACTGTAATAATTGCTAAAAGAATAAAAAGAAGTTTTTCTTAAAACATTTTGTCTTTCATTCTTCTCCACGTATTTGATTCCAGCAAAAGAAAATCATTCACTTAAAAAAGAAAAATTCTTGCTTTTAAGAATTTGTATGACTTCTCGAAATATAATGACTAAAACCGCTACCGAGAATAATGATCCACATAAAAGAGCTGCATAAGCCAAGATCATCATACTTACATGCATCATTAACCAATGGGATTGAAAAGCAGGTACTAATACTGTGGATTGATGCATTTCAGTCAAAATACCCGAAGTTGCAAAGACTTGGGTAAAAATAACACTAGGTTCTATTATTGTGCAAAGTTATGGTTCATTTATTATTGCATTTTCTTCTTCTTTTGCGTTTATGATTCGGGGTTTTTGACAATGATTGCTCTTCAGAAAAGGTTAGAAATATTCTATCAGTCCAATAAGAATCATAGCAAGGTTCCATTGCAGATGTCATAGAAGCTACTGCTTCTACTGCGGTTACTCGGGTCTCACCGTCGTGCATTTGTTCCAAAGACATGGCATGCTCCATGGAAGCAGAATCATCATAAGCTTCCTTCCGTTTCCTGCTTGAAATTGACTCATCGCCGGATTTCCTTTGTGATGCATTTTCAGCATTTGGAATAGAGAATCTCTTGTCAGACATTAAATCTGAATCTGACAAAAGTTTAAGTTTTTTTGCAAGGCTGCTTGCTATCCTTCGGGACATGATGCTTGCGCTTGTGTGAAAAGCCAAGATGGGTTCTGCTTGCTCCATCTTGGCTTTTCACACAAGCGCAAGCATCATGTCCCCAAGGATAGCAAGCAGCCTTGCAAAAAACTTAAACTTTTGTCAGATTCAGATTTAATGTCTGACAAGAGATTCTCTATTCCAAATGCTGAACATGCATCACAAAGGAAATCCGGCGATGAGTCAATTTCAAGCAGGAAACGGAAGGAAGCTTATGATGATTCTGCTTCCATGGAGCATGCCATGTCTTTGGAACAAATGCACGACGGTGAGACCCGAATAACCGCAACAGAAGCAGTAGCTTCTATGACATCTGCAATGGAACCTTGCTATGATTCTTATTGGACTGATAGAATATTTCTAACCTTTTCTGAAGAGCAATCATTGTCAAAAACCCCGAATCATAAACGCAAAAGAAGAAGAAAATGCAACCGGAGCTTTACGAGCAGCCTGCAGGAGAGACTCTTTTGCATCCGTATACTCCAACTGAATTGTATGAATTTTCCCAAGGTAGAAGAGATAACGACAGAACTGAAAGAGAAATACAACAAATGTAGACATGTCAAAGAAAAATGAATAAAAAGGGAATTTTTAACAACAATTAATTAGAAAATACAAAACTAAATTTCAGAATCATTGAGAAGGTTCAACACAAGAGCATAGTCTCAAAACATTCCTCAGACTGTCAGACCAGGTATAGAAGGAGGAGATTGCATTTACCATAGGAGACAAGTCACATTGACACCTAGAATAACAGAAACATTATACCTGGTGGTTTGAATGTGCTTCGAAACGTGGAGCCTTAGACCTCAACTTCTCTGCTTGATCATATAGGTTGTAGTGGAGGTAGTTCCGAAGTAACAGATTCAGGAGTGTTTCCTGCATCACATCACCAGGTAAGTACAAGATCCATAGTCCTTGTGAAAGGAACCACCAAGCAAGTTGAAACAAACCTGACCGAGCTCATCATGGTGAAGTGTAGCAATACGATGCAGTGCAAGGAGGTTGCTGAAAATAAAAAAGCCATTTTGGTTTTGAATAAGTTAAATCACTTTCAGTTTGTAAATCTCATTAACCGTTCTGTATCAAACATTCATAAGCATCTGCTTTTGAATTTATTCTTGAACGGCATAGATAAGCACCAAACTCACCCTCGAATTTCAGCAAGATCTCCTGTAAGCTCATAGCTATATGAGTAATAAAAGTACAGTCTGGATGCAATAACATCAACAGTTCTCCTGTTCAGGCTTTTCAGCCGCACAATGCTTGCAGAGGAACAAGCTTTGGCCTAAAATGAAAAATTAAAGAAACCTCAGAATATATAATCATTCATCAATTGACAAAGTTGATAACAGGGCCCAACCTCAGCGTATAGTTTCTGATCAATCAGAAAAAGAAGCACGAGGAGGTAACAATATATTTCTAGCTCTGGCAATGAGTGCTTCGCCGGGGATTGAATAGCAAACGTTGCAGTGTCCACTTCCATCTCCTGATTATCCTCCTATACAGCCAGTGACAAAGTTATGGACTTGGAAGACCATTGCATTTGCATCCATTAAAACATTAGAAGCTTACACTCATATAGTTCCCATTCTTTAATTTTTAAATAGAAGCAAAACTACATGACATCTCCACATATGTCTAATAAATAATAGATCAGAGCAACTAAATGATGAAATGGCTTCTACAAATTGGATAAAGCGGTAGAACCAACATTTATCTCAGTAGAAAAATCTGAATACTTATTCAATAATAAATATCACTGAATGTAACAATTACAGCAGTGGAAGAGCCACATTGGTGCCAACTGGTACCTTGGCACCAGCAACTTTCAATAAATTTTATATATAATTATATAATTAATTGTAATTTGACGAGAGTTTTAGGTTTAATTTGGCACTGTCTAAAATTTAAAACGTTTAAGCCATAGGATTAGTCTCGCGTGAGGATTTTGGGTAGATTGTATTATGTTGTGTGTTGGATTCCCACCTATATTTCCAAAAAAAAAAATTAAAAATTCTCCTCTCCACCACTAGACTTAGGTCTCTCTTTCTCTTTCTCGATCTAGCTTCCTATGCTCAGATTGTGCTATTTTTTTAGCATTTCGCTTCATCACATTGGTGCTTGATCAAAAGTTTGAGCTATTAATTTTAGGCTAAAATACAATTTAATTCCTTAAACATTGGTCATGTTTTAATTGTTTCAATTAAAACTATTGTTTGTCATTTGATATTTTGATATGTAAATTTTTTTGGCACTAGCTAAAATTGGAGTCAGGCTCCACAACTGAATTACAGCAATCAAAGTGATACACAGAAATAATTACCTTGGGATTGGGAAGGTATGAAGATAACCTAGTGTGCGGCTCTGAACCGCGAATTAGAACGTAATCGATAAAAGATGAGAGAACCGGCGCTGTCAGTTTCTGCCTCAACGCAATTGTGAGACGCAGCGCTCGATCAATTTTACGAACTTCCTTTGAGCATGAACCGGTTTCAATAATTGATGCTATCTCCTTCAGATCTGTGAGCCAAAAAAAAAAAAAACAATAAGCAAAGAAAATGGAGCGATGTTCGAGTGAAGTGGTTTGAGGAAGAGACTTACGCTGCAATGTAGATGGAGGAGCTGAAGAAACAGAGTGCGAAGGCGCTGTGTGATCTTTCATGTCCACGTCTTGAGTCATATTCCACAAATTCTACTGCAACCAGCCAACCACACACTACTGTCAATATATTTCGATCTGTAAGTTAGCAAAACGAAGCTACTCAAGAATTCAGAAATTTTGTTATATCGATGGATGAAAACCCTAACACGGTGCGGTTGAGAGAGAACTAAAGAACAGGGGGAGGAAGCAGTGAAATCACAAAAAGAAGACAGCAGCAGCAAGAGAAAAAGTGAGCTGCATCAGAAAAAAAAACAAAAAAACCAAAAAGAGAGAGAGAAGGAAAAAGAAAAAAGATTTCAGCGACGAATTCAAATATAAGAATTTGTACGAACGAGCTCAAATTTCAAGCGACGTTTGGTACAAAGAGAAAAAAAAATTTACCAGGGAATCATAATTTACAGAAATATGGTGGAAAAATAAGTTTTACGGGAATGTTAATAAAAAATTGTTTGGTAGGATAAAATATTTTCGGAAATATTAGTTTAATTTTTCTGAGTCTATATTTAGTTGATGTTAAAATATTACTGGGAATATGTGATAAATTTACAAAACTAACCTTTTTGAATAATGAGGCTGCAACGTTCTTCTATTACTGAACTCAAGTACAAATCATACTGTTAGAGGGTTATTTTTGTCTTTGGCTTCACTATTAATGTTTAACTTCTCCGGAAAAGAAACAAATCCATGTAATATGTGGAATTTTTTGATTGAAATTTCAAACAAATTTATGTTGAATTTGCAAATCTCAGCATTTCTACTTCCTCGGAATAATCACACTTTTTTTCAACCAAATAGTTTTATCGTAAAATTTTCAGAAACCATAACTTTTAATTCGGATCATATATTTTTTTATTTCACTTAATTTTTTGAGATCTACGCAATGACATCTAATTGGAGGGGAATGGTCAAAAAAATTTCGAATTATTTTTGAATTTGCAACAATAGTGCCACCACAGGAGAATTTTATCTCTTAAAACTTTCCAAAAAAAAAAAAGAACTACATTTATTTGCTAGGAATGTTTCTAGTTATCATTGTGGTTTTCTCTACATTCACACACAGGCCACGAATGACAACAACAACAACAACAACAACAACAATATTTCTTCTTACAAAAAGCCCTATAATACTTATTTTGTTGAAAAAATCGTTGATTCAGAGACTAATAATGGCGAAAAAAGAGTGCCAGATTGCTGGCTCGGGTTAATGGAAGTTGGTGGAGCCATTGTAACAGGGTAATAGACACACATGATGAAGTTCTTGTGAAAGAGATGAAGAGACGAGGAAGTAATACTATTATTAAAGTGGGAAAACTAGGCCAAGAAATCGATGGCACATTGTAGCTCATGACATTGGTTGGGGGCTTCTAAGTTTAAAGGCTCTTGTGGTTATGGCACCATTATTGTAAATTCAAACGATATTTGTGGTAGATAGAACTTCAACTTAAATAACATCATTCACATTCGCAAAGCTAAAATATGCCAATAGGCCACAAGGAAGCATTTTTTGCAAGAAAAAAAATTTGACCAAATCCCCTCTGTGTAAAACTTATGTGGAATAAAAAAAAGCTTCTAATTCAGACACCCGAGTCAAAAGTTATAGTCTTCCGAAGCTTTACAGTAAAATATCCTATATTCCAAAAACATTTGGAAACTTTTTTTACCAAATCCCCTTTAACGAGATGTCATTGCACAGATATTGAAAAGTTATGTGGAATAAAAAAAATTATCTGATTCGGACACCCAAGTCAAAAGTTATAGTCTTTCGAAGTTTTTACGGTCAAACTATTGACTTTTTTTGCCACTTGTCAACACCGGATGAATCGAGTCCAAATTGGCCGCGACCGAGCACCGTAGTGCGCCTTTTTTAAACGTGACCAACCGCGCCCGATTTTCGCAGAACTAGTTGCTATAGATCCGTAAATTGGTTTCAAAATGCTACATTTTCGTAATTTTTATTTAAGTAATAATATTTTAAAAAAAAATTGCATATGTTGATCTTTGTGAATTGAAGGTCTCTGGTTGGTATCGGTGACTCTCTTTGCTTTCATTTTTTGATTTTTTTTATCTTTTAAATAATGTTATTTGATTCCTTTACACAGAGAGAGCATTGAGTATTTGTATCAATTATTATTAGGAAAAAATAAATCTTATGTCGTAGGAGAATTCAAATCTCATGTCATAGATACATGAAGTGTGAGACCTACCTATTTAAAAAATAAAAAAATGAGTGGCACACATTTTTATGATGAGTGTAGGAAATGTTTGTTTTCTCATGCAACATGAGAAAAACAAACCCCTTATTATTATTTAGTGATAGTGGAGATTTAGGTGGACTTTGATAAAGGTTTTGTGATTTTTTCTCACATTTGATTTTTCACGTTAATAGTCTTGTATGACAATTACTTTTGTTGTTCTTAATTTGTTTCCTAAGTTGTTGACTTCAATTTGCATTTGATTTATTTGTTTAACCCGAACAAAGTGGTATAAGAGCCATGATTTATAATTGTGGGTGTTTGTTATGTAAATTGAAATGGAAGGTGGCTCAAGCATCATAGTCAAACTCAATGGATCAAATTAGATGATTTGGAAACATATGATTGAGGGTTATTTATTCTGTAAATACTTGTATGAACTTATTGAGGGTAATGCAAAGCAACCACCAGAGATGTCAGATGCAAAATGAAATAAATTGAATAAAAAAATAATTGGCACAATTAGACAATGAAAACTTGAATCAGTATCAAAGTATAGTGAATCAATTGACCATAATGAAGTTAACACTTGAAGATGAATTGCAAGTTTTATTGTTCATGAGCTCTTTACCAGGTTCTTGGGAAACCTTAATGGTATCTATTAGTAATTCTGCTTCAAAGGGTAAACGATCAATGAGTATGGTTACCACCAGTGCACTATTGAGTAAAGAGATTAGAAGAAGGTCTATGGGTTCAAATGATATACAAGCACTTGTCACAGAGAATAGGGGGAGGAGTAAGAAGAAATTTAGTAAAAGTCGTGACCAAAGCAAGAGTCGTGAAAAGTCATAAAATAAATCAAAATCTAGAGAAAAAGTAAAATGTTTCCATTATGACATAGTGGGGCATATGAAGAGAAATTATCGAATTTAGAAAAGAGAACAAAATGAAGGGTAGTAGCTAAAGGAAAATAATGACAAGAACACTATTGTTGTAGCTTTTGATGAGACATTGTTACTTTCTGTTGGCGAGAGCATTATTTTTTCATGTCAGATAACCAAGTTTACTGAGTGATTGATATATGAGCTTCTTATGATGCGACTACCACGGAGGAGTGCTTCACTATGTATAGAAGTCTATAGTTTAATTCAATGTTTTCTTTGCCAAACTAAATTAAACTGGAAAAAAACAATTTAGTTTCGTGAACTGGTTTTTTTTTTTAACTAGTTATGAATTGGTACATACTCAGCTCAGAAGTGGTTATGAACCAGTTCAGACTGATTTTTTAAACCAGTTCTAAACCCAAATGAAAAATATGAAAAGAATAAGATAAAAAAAGATAAAAGATAAAAAATAAATAAAAATATAAATAATACTAAATTTAATTTTATAAAAAGCAATAAACAATTAAAAATGAAAAAGTAAAGTAAAGTAAATATACATATAAATAAGAAAAATAATACATAAGAGAAAAAAAATAAAAGACAAGAAAAATAAAAATGAAAATTAAATAAATAAAGTAATAAAAAAATAATAACATACTAAATAAATAAGACAATAAAGAGAGAGAAAAGAAGTCATAAAAGAAAAGAAGAGAAGATAAAAAATTAATAATAATGATTGTATTTATGAATTTATTTTTAAAAACTAATTTTTTTTAAGTGTAGTGTAATTCAGTTTCTTTTAGTTCTTTGGCACACCCTTATAATTGATTTTTGAACTAATTTTGAACCCAAATGAAAAGTATGAAAAGATTAGTGAGTACTAGATGTTTGCTGGAATTTACACAACACATGTTAAACAGAATTAAATACAACCTAGAATAGTTCTTCACATAGTTGACGTCCCTTTCTTTCCAAAGTTCAAATGCAGGATGCTCTTTTCTTTCTCTCTCCCTTTTTTTTTAATTTTTTTTTTGTTTTACTTTGAATAAGATAGGCCTCGGGCTTTAAAAGAAAAAAAAACAAAGCTATTCAACAAATTTTAAAACCAGCTTTTAGAATTTATTTGGCAAAAAAATTAAAATACTACACTTTTAATAATTAATTACGAATATATAGTAGTTTGGAAACTAATTTCGGATCTATTGCAGTCATTCATGCCCAAAATGGGCGGGACAATTCACGTCCAAGTGAGGCGGGAATTGTTGGAGATTCGGAGGCGTGACAATTCACGCCCAAAGGAGGCGTGAATTGCATGCCCTATAAATACCTCAAAATTTTCACTTTTACATCTCACACCTTCTCTCTAACTTCTCTCTAAAGTTGCTCTGCCTTCTCTCTAGTTTATTTGTGGAGAATTTTGCGCGGCGAAGCCCTATCGAACTAGTAAGTCTTCATATCTGTTTTATCTAATTGTTAATTATAATATGATACATGTTATGATAGTAATTTAGGTTGTTGCGCATGTAACTGTTATCATAGTAATCTAGGAATATGGTAAAGTAGTGTCTTAAACCCTAGGAATATAATAGTGACTGTGGAATACAATAGTGACCGTGAAATACAATAGTAAATGTGAAATATATTAGTGACATAGGAATATTATACAAATTTAATTAAATTTTTTTGTAGGTAATGTAATTTAATATTTTTGTTAACACATGTAAATTGCCATTTTTGTGTAACAAATGTAATTTAATATTTTTTGTAACACAAGTAATTAATTTTTTTAACACATGTAAATTAATATTTTTTGTAACACATTGATACGCATGGGGAGTCTGCTGGGAAGGCTGCTGGGAAGGTTGGGCTGGCATCAGAGAGAGTGAAGAGGATGACTAGTGCACCTAGTTGGGTGGTGGATTATCGAGTTGGTTGAGGTTGTTATTAGTTTGTTAGTTGTTAATAAATGCAGTTAGTTTCTGTTAGTCTGTTAGGAAGTTAACGGTTAGTTTGTTAGTAGAAATCGGTTAGTAGTTGTTAGTCCTTTGGATGTATAGAGGGACTATAAATTGCTGTCTCATGTGAACGAGGACATTATCAATTCATACAAGTATTTTTCAGAGTTACTTAGAGTTCATCTCTTATCAATTGGTGCTTTCAAGGCTTCTCCATTTTCTTGCAAACATGAAGGTGCAGGAACTTGCAGAAGAGTTCGAATCATTTCGGCTTCGTATGGAGCAACGCTTCGAAGAGAATCAGGCACAGATTGCAACGTTCAATTCTCAACTTCAGCAAATTCATGCTGCTGTTCTGGGATTGGAAACTCGTGCTCATGATTCCGGTCCGGTTCGTCATTCTCACCAATCTGCTGATCATGTTAGTTCTTCTAATCATGCTGTTCGCTTTGGTAATTCTACTGGTGATTTTCATGATCCTCGTTCATTCTTTAAGTTCGTTCGTATGGAATTTCCTTCTTTTAATGGCAATGATCCCAATGGATGGATTTTTAAAACGGAAATGTTGTATGCTTTACAACAAGTTCCTGAGGATTATAAAATTCAATTGGCTGGGTTGAAAATGGAGGGAATTGCTGCTCCTTGGTATCAATGGTTGTATAGAGGAGGTACGTTGAAAGGATGGAATGATTTCAAGGTAGCTTTATGTCAACGTTTTGGGGCTGAAGCATACTTGGATTTGCGTGGGGTGTTATCCAAGTTATCGCAAACTGGCACTTTGAGTGATTACATCCGTGATTTTGAGGCATTGATAAACCAGGTTTCTGATTTCTCAGATGAAGTCCTTGCTAGTTTTTTCATGTCCGGATTGCAGGCTCATTTGCGTCGTGCGATTCAATTCCACAAGCCTACATCTCTTCATCAATCTATGCAGTTGGCGCTAGCTTATGACGCACATCATGATGAATTGAAGAGTTCTTTTACTTCTGTTTCGAAGTCTTTTACACCACGTCCATTGTTGACAAATCCGGTGCATAAAATCACAAATTCTGTAGGGCCACTTGCACTACCTGCTCCTTCCTCGTCTCCTTCTTATAAGAAAGTATCCCATGAGGAGATGCAGAAGCGAAGGGAGAAGGGCCTTTGTTATTATTGTGATGAAAAATGGACGTCTCGCCATAGGTGTCAGTCCAGAATGCTGTTGATGGTTGGGGAGCCTGTGGATGTTGATGCTGAATCGGATGAACAGATTGTGTGGCAACCTGATCTGGTACAAGTGGATGGTGGTGATGCGGCATTGCATTCCATGGTGGGAGATTCTAATCCACGTGCTCTACAATTTTCTGTTTGGATCAAGGAAGCACATGTGGTGGTTTTGATCGATTCAGGTAGTTCGCACAATTTCATTAATTATGAGCTAGCTAAGCGACTCAATCTATCCATGTCAAAGACCAACAAAATGCGAGTTCATTTGGGCAATGGAGATTTTATGCAGTGTGACAAAAAATGCATTGATGTCTCCCTTGATATTCAAGGACATCATTTTGTGGTAGATTTATGGGTGATTGATTTGCATCAGATTGAGGTGATCCTGGGCATTGGATGGTTGGGCACTTTGGGCAAGGTGCTGCATGATTACAAACTAATGACCATGGAATTTCAGTGGGGTAAAGGAAGGGTGATATTGAAAGGGACATCGACACAGCAACAACAGTCTACCTTGCTGTTGCATCAGGGTGAACAGCAGATGCATAACTCAGAGTTGGATGGTTTGAAAATGTCCATTGCCCAGGAGTTATGGCAGTTATTGGTTGAATACCAGGCTGTTTTCACCATTCCCACTATGCTTACCCCACCAAGGAATTGTGATCATACTATTCACTTGGTCCATGGATCTCAACCAGTTTCGGTCCGTCCTTATAGGTATGCCTACCATCAAAAGGCTGAGATTGAAAAGCAAGTAGCTGCTCTCATGGATTCAGGCTATATTCGTGAAAGTAGAAGCCCATATTCATCTCCTGTGTTGTTGGTTAAGAAGCATGATGGAACATGGAGAATGTGCATTGATTATAGACAGCTCAATAGCATTACCATCAAGGATAGGTTTCCCATCCCTACCATTGATGAGTTGATGGATGAGTTGTTTGGTGCCATGGTGTTTACTAAGCTTGATTTGAGAAGTGGATATCATCAAATAAGAGTGACACCAGAGGATACATTTAAAACAGCTTTTCGCACCCATGAGGGTCATTATGAATTTTTGGTAATGCCATTTGGCTTAACCAATGCACCATCTACTTTTCAAGCAGCTATGAATCACATGTTCAAGCCACATCTTCGCAAATTTGTGATTGTTTTCTTTGATGACATCCTTGTGTATAGTGCATCCTTGGTTGAGCATGTGAATCATTTACGTATAACACTACAATGCTTGTTGGATAATGGATTTTTTGTCAAGTTGAGCAAATGTGCATTTGGAGTATCCGAAATCGAGTATCTCGGTCATCTGGTGTCTGGAGCAGGCATCAAGGCTGATCCTCACAAGATATCAGCTATGATTCAGTGGCCAACTCCTGGTAATATCAAACAGCTTCGAGGCTTCTTGGGATTGACTGGGTATTACAGGCGGTTCGTTCAACAATATGCTTCCTTGGCTGCCCCTCTCACTGACCTTCTCAAAAACGATGCTTTCCACTGGTCTCCAGAAGCAGCAACTGCTTTTAACAACTTGAAGGCTGTTATGAGTGAGACACCAGTACTGCGGTTACCTGACTTTACTCAATCTTTTATCATTGAATCAGATGCTTCTGCGTTTGGTGTAGGTGCAGTGTTGTTGCAGGAGGGTAAACCCATCTCATTCTTTAGCAAGAAGTTGGGTAGTCGAATGCAGGCAGCTTCCACCTATGTGAGGGAGTTATATGCAGTGACTGAGGCTGTGAAACGTTGGAGACACTACTTATTGGGGTCACGGTTTATTATCAAAACGGATCATAGAAGCCTTAAGGACTTGTTGACTCAAACCATTTCTACTCCCGAGCAGCAAAAATATGTTTGTAAGTTACTGGGATTTGACTTCTCGATTGAATATTGTTACGATCTCGGCAAGTGTACCGAATCGTGCAAGTAATACAGTGATAAATCACAGTTCGTATCCACAGAGAGTGTATTTAAATCAATTAAAACTCTTACTTTTAAGATTAAATATTTCAAAAGGGTTTTGACACGAATGTCAGGATTGTGTGGAAATTTGATTTGTAAATTTAAAAGACTTGTTTTTGGTTCTTTTTTTTTTTTGAATAAGAATTGAAATAAGGGTTTAAATATATGAGAAAAGCGCTGTAGTAGGGAGCACTCACCAATGATCCCCACCTTTTACTCTGGATTAAGTTAAGTATTAATATATAAATCATGAACTTAGATAATTATCAGATAAAAGTATCAATAGTTAATTCTCAATCCCTTGAGGAATTAACCCTTTAATCTCATCTAGAACCCTAATTCCTTGAGGTGCCCTAGATGAGATCAAGCATAACGATCGATAATTGAAACATCTACAACATGAATCATGTCTATGTCTAGATCATGTTCATACCGTCGTTCTATCCCCTTTCCGGATTAAAGACCTCAGATCCCTCTTGTTGGCCCTAATCCTCAGATTTATTATTACTTACTAGATTGATCGGATCTAATAATAACAATAACAATACGAACAGAATAGAACGAAATTCAAAAGATAAATATATTCATAAAAACTCAATCCATTGTATCAGGGGTTCACAAGGGTTCGTGACCCTAACTACAGCAAAAAGGTTCTAGCCAACCATTATCATGGCTAGAATCCAATATTCTAATGAAAAACAAAAACTAGAAGAACTACAGAAAGGTAGAAGAAGAGATCTTTCTCAGAACTTCCGCCTCCGAATGATCTCAGTTGTGTAGAATATCAGATGTGTCTCCTAGGGTTGCCTTATGCCCTTTTTATAACCTAAAAATCCTCCTTTTCTCGCAACTGACAGCTGTCTCTCTCAATCCCACGCTTGGAGCGCAGGATCCACGCTCCAAGCGTGGAGCTCTGCCATTTTTGCTTTTTCCACGCTCCAAGCGTGGAGTTCCACGCTTGCAGCGTGGACTCACTGTTCTGAAGTCTCCTCCCACGCTTCAAGCGTGGATTCCTACGCTTGGAGCGTGGGGCTTCTGTCTGATTCTTCTCCTTACTCCTTTATTTGTTATTTTCCTCCTGTAAACATGAAGAATTTGAGTGAGAGAGTGTCTGACAATTTTATTCAATAATTTCACCACATATACACTTTTATATACAGTTTTAGATCTGATTTCCTGCTGTTTTTGATCTATAAAAGTATATATGCTGGGAGCATATCAAACAATTCCCAGATTTAAACATTGCTGTCCTCAGCAATAAACTGATTCAAACTTAGAACTTCGTACAGCAGTGTTTCAACACAATATCAACAAAACACTTGAAGAAACCATTATGTCATGCCTGACTGAATTCTGCAAGAATTCTGATGATGCCATCAATTCTCTGCAATTTCAGGAATGTAATCTGAACATCCCTCACCAAGACAAACTATATCACTCTCACTCTTGTGTTTTTAGGGTGTCAGACATACATAACCATCACAGCTGAAACACTACCATAGGCTTGATCATATTCTCAATATCCTTAAAATTGAAGGATTCAAACACATGCATTTAACTGATCAAAGGACTTTCAATGGTTTTAATTTGGCCTGGCTAAGGTAGGAATTTTGTATGGAGAGTGGCTTCAAATGCTATGAGATTGACACTGAGAACTTTATCAATTTTGCTCCACTAACTTGCCCACAGAATTTCGGGAAGTCAATTCCTATGTTTGACCAATTTATTCACACTGCTTCACCCGTATGTTTTTCTTTTTCCTTTTTCTTTTTCTTCTTTTTTTTTCTTTCTTTCTTTTCCCTTTTCAATCTGCTTAGTGTAGTGGAGCTTACCTTAGATACTTTCTCTTTTTTTTTTTTTTTCAGTAGTTCAATCTCACTTATGGTAAGTTCATCATGGATAGGTTAAGCAACAATTTGGTAATCACCAATGAATAGGTTCAAACCTCAAAAGGGATAACAATGGAAGATTAATTATACAGGTGAGCTTTATGGCCAGGGCTATCAAGAACAAATTGCCTTATCATATCAGTTCAAATACATGCCTTGTAGAGAAACAAACCAAGTTCTAGAGTGTCAGTACAGTGAGGCCTCTCAGAAAAATTTTACTGTCTAGGCTCAAACCTCAAGGCTATGATTTCAGACTAGAATTCACAGAGATATCAGGCATATCATCAATCTTAGCACATAATTTCAGACAGACAAACAATTCTAATCTCTACTCATGCCAAGTGACATCATGCCAAAACTTTCAAAGCTTAATGTACTTCCTAAGATGAATTCAATCATTTGTTTAAGGAAGCAACATCTAAATCTGAGGTTATCAATAGGCATATTCCAAACAACATACATACAGGCATATTTCAAAAAATTTTGCTGAATTTTTAAAATTGCTTAAGCTAAGACAGATATTTCAACTGAAAATGTAAGTTGGTTCGAATATCTCCCCTGAAATGAAGTGTGGTTCCACAATTGCAGCTAAAGTGCAAGAACAGGTGGGCAAGGTCATCCACCATTCCCAGATTTTAGAAATTGCTGTCCCCAGCAATAACTAAGTTCAATCGATAAGAACGGCTGCACAATTAAAGCACACATCATTAACAATAATATATCAGCAAAACAGTGAGAGAGACCCTGAGATGTTCATATCCAAAAAGTACTTGACCCTAACAAAATCCTATTGGTCATTTAAAACAAAACACAAAATTAACAATGTCCGAAAATAAATAAAAGTAACAACAGCCAATGATCACTCCTCCATAGTATACTGCTGGAAAGAGCTAGGAGGATCGGCTGGATCAATTCCCATCTTCAAGCACATGGCCTTCATCATGGCATGCATCTCGAGTATGATCGGAGAGTCCTCATAGAGTGGCTGACGAGCAGATGAGGATGCTGCTGATGTCTGGGATGCTGGAGGTGCCTGAGGTACTGGTGGATCCTGTGGCTCTGGAGGGGGTATAGGATTTCCCTGGCTATTGAGAAGCCATGCTGCATGTTTTTCAGATTCCTTGTAATATCCTTCCAAGGCAGGCTTTGTCATAGGCTTTTCAGCCTTTACATCCAATGGCTCATTAGCAGGAATTTCAACCCCAGCTTTAATACACAGCTGGGAGATTAAAGAGCTGTGAGCCAATAGATTATTTTCCTTGCTCTGGGTTATCATGTGGACAATCCTGTCAGATAAAATGGCAGCAATGTTCAGATTTTTGTCCCCCATCAGCACATAATATAGCACAGCCCTCTCGACATTAACATCACTTTTGTTCGTAGAAGGGATAACGGTTGCATTCACAAAAGTGTGCCAGCTGATAGCCTCACCAGTAAGGCTGAGCCTAGTAAATTTTTCGGGTACATTTGTGAGACCCGGCCTAAACTTCCATTCAGAGAATGGACTGGTGATCTTTTCCCGAACTTCATCAGCTATGATGGGCATTTCTTCCCGATAATATCCTTCTACCGGCTGCATCAGATTGAATAGTCGGGCAAACTCGCACTCAGCCGTAGGGTCATACGAAGTCTGGAGGAATTCTTCAATTGTTGCAGCATCAAATGGCACCTCCTTCCCTCTCACCCAACTCCTTCGGGTGGCATTGACCATGTTCTTATCAGCATTGGCCAGAAATTCTCTGAGAATGCGGCCAGAACTATCTTGTGGAAAGGTGACCAATGTCCTCCAGTGTCTCCTTTGAACCACCGAATAAATATTGTCAAAAAGTAGGAGACTCCCCAAATCGAATCCCCTTTCTTTGATGACATTTTTATTCAGCAGTTTAGTGTCATAAACATCCTGCTTTTCAGCGGACAGAAATCTTCTGGGATCAAAATTTGTGCGGGGTCTTTTTGCAGTAGATGACCCTTCTGTGCTCTTTTTCAGTCTTTTCTCCTGAAACTCAGAAAAGTTCCCAATACATGTACACAACAAATATTATCAGCAGACAGATTCAGTTCATTTTATCATTCAGCTCAATTCCCAGATTTAATTTCAACCATCTACTCAAATAAGTAATCCCAACCCCATTAATCATGCCAAACAACACTTGTATCAAGACACTTTATGACCAACACAGCATTAATATCGAACAAATTGCAACTATACAAAAAATAGCACCGCATATTTTCAGCAAAAGTTCAACATCATTTTACCAGCACTCAATCCCAATCTGAACAACACATACCACATGCAATCCATTACGACTATCGAAATCATACCTCTCCTATACGTGCAACCATCATCAAGCAATGGAAGAAAAGAAATAAGGGATGTGTACCTTTTCTCCAGCCATTTTGATTGAAACTTATGCAGAAATTTGATCCTTACGTGTACAGGGGAGAAGAAAAACTATGGTGGAGATGATGGCGGTGGATAGTGGCGGTGAACAGCGATGGTATGCGGTGTGTGGTGGTAGCAATACTAAGTTGTTAAAGTAAACATAAA